>WEIU01023465.1:79961-107719 GCA_013389925.1 Aegithalos caudatus
TTTTTTTACTCTTTTCACAACAGACAATTTTTCTCTTTTTTTTCATGCCACGGTTGGCCGCAGGAGAACCCCTCCTGGCAAGCAGGCTGGATTTTTGTGGCTTGAAATGGTTACAGAAGATCTGGCATTATTGTGTTAGTCGATTTCCTGTTTTGTCATGCAAAATGTATATGCTGAAAACGCTGGCATTTGTGCAAGAGGTCAGAGCATTTCCTGCTGGGGCACGACACCTTCCTGAAAATGAACGGGCAATTCAATGCACAGATGATTTGCTGTAGTTTGTTATTTCCATACTAATATCTAGAAAGCATTGTATGAGCCTCTTGGCTTGGAAAAAAAACTTTTCAAGAACTAACCTGAAGCAAGATGGTATTGCAGCTGTCCTTGGCTCCCCCCTCTACAGAACACATGACTTTCATGGGATATCACAAGGCAAAGAATGAAAGGGTGATGGAGCCTGTGGGTTTGGGCTCAGTTTGCTTGGCCACCCATGGAGGGTAATGGCTTCTGGGAAACTTTCATGGCAATTTTCAGAAGCCTCTTGAGGTGCTTGCTCTGGAATTTCCACTACTG
The DNA here is from genome assembly GCA_013389925.1 of Aegithalos caudatus. Taxonomy (NCBI): domain Eukaryota; kingdom Metazoa; phylum Chordata; class Aves; order Passeriformes; family Aegithalidae; genus Aegithalos; species Aegithalos caudatus. Next base: position 80,535 of record WEIU01023465.1, read on the forward strand.
AGTCTCCTAAATGTCAAGCCAAAAAGGCAGATGACACGCATGAAGAACTGTGGTTTTCAAATTACTGACTTTGCATATACAAAATGGATTCCTGTTTTGGTGCTTTCAACACAAGTTTTTTTTTTTTCAATAGAGCAATTAATGGAATCATAGAACAGTTTGGGTTGGAAGGACCTCTAAAGGTCATCAGCGATGGACAGTGACATCCTCAACTACATCAAGTTGCTCAGAGCCCCATCCAGCCTGACTTCGAATGTTTTCAGGGATGGAGTATCCACCACACTTCTGGGCAACATCTTCCAGTGTTTTATCACTTTCTTTTTCCTAATATCTAATATAAATTGACCCTCCTTCAGTTTAGAAACATCACCCCTTGTCCTATTACAACAGGCTCTACTAGCAAGTTTGTCACTCTTTCTTATAGGCCCCCTTTTGGTACTGAAAGGCCACAACAAGATCTCCTTGGAGCCTTCTTTTCCCCAGGCTGAACAACATCAACTCTTTCAGCCTTTTCTCATATGAGAGGTGCTCATACCTATGATCATCATCATGGCCTTACAGCTCCAACAGCCCCATGTGTCTCCTGTGCTGAGGACCCCAGAGTTCTCTGAATGTGAAGTGCTGTGCAGACAGTAATTTAATTAACACCTATTGTACCCTATGGTATAAGAGCCTACATCCCAGTATTGAGAGTGAAGCCTGAGGAAGAGCTAGCTGAACAAGGGCATTAAGGCAAGAGCTGATCTTTCAACCTTACTTGTGTGATTAAACCTCTCACATCAGAATCATATGCAGTTCCAGAGAAATTTAAGATTGACAAAAGATGTGGGACTGGATTCCAAGTCAGGGGCTTCACTCCCCACTCAGCCCTCAGTGCAAGGTACCATGCCTGAAAGCAGAGAAACAGGTATTTGCCATTCACTCTGACTCAATTAGACATATATGGTAAACTGAAAATCAATCTCTCCCTCAGATTATTGAATAAAAATGTGTGCATGGGGTCAGGTGGTGTTGCTGTAGGGAATAAGAAGAAACTTCTTTGTTTCTTTAAAACAAAACATGTATCAGGCTATCAGGTGAATGATCATTGATTTGATGTGTTCTGCTGCCTCCTTTCCTTTTATAGTTTTGAAGGCAGGCTATTTGATTCTTACCTTGTCATGTGCATTCTTAGAATGGAGGTAATTATTTTTCACACAATTAAAAAAAATAATATATCTTAACACAGCTCTACAAAAATGATAGTACTTCTCAGAAATGGAAGCTATTTTACTTTGCATATGTAGTATTTTAAATTTCTCCACTCTCCCTCTCAATATTTCTCTGATTTTTTTATCACTGTTGGGTCTGCTTGCCTTGATGTGCTGTGAAAGTTTGATGCCTGTGGAAAGCATGTTCTAGTTCTAGTTTTATGGTTTCCTGTAAGCTTTCATTCAACAGGTTTTCATGACATTACTCCTTACTGACCCTGTTCCTTCCTCCTGTGTCTTTCTCTTTATTAGTTTCACTCATTATCTCGTTCCTATTTCTATTTCTATTTCCTATTTCCTATTTCCTATTTCTGGTTTATAGTAAAGATTCGGGAATTTATCATATTTTTTTTTCTTTCTGTTGCCCATCTTAAAATTGTATGAGGTAGGCATCCATCTCAAATCTCTTCTTGGATGCCTTTCAATGCACTTTTATTTAGTCAAAATGGATCCTCTTTTCTTTCCTCTGAAATAAACCTGAGCCTTTCTCTGTTTGTGGTATCATCATTCTCATCCTGCTTTTGTTCAGACTTGCAGCTTCCAAATATCCTTTAGATGATATTTTGCCTGCCTAAAATGAATCAACAACCCTGTTCATTCTCAGAACTACCCTCTGAAGTGCAATGTTCTTCCAGAGTCTGGAAAATTCCCTTCTGTACTGTTCTTCAAAAATTTATGCTTCCTGACTAGCCTATACTTACTAATGGAAACTGCTGGTATGTAACAAAAAATATATCTACATAATAAAAGTGAACTTAAAACAAAAGACACCAAATACTACTGTGGTTGACTAAATTATTGCACATGTGAACATTTAGCAGTTTTCTTCATGCAGTTTTAGAATGCTGTTTGATTTGGTGTGCATTTCATTGAAAGTGGGGTTTGTTTGGCTTCTTTGTTGTCTTTTGCTTCCAAATTGCTTCCAAAGCCGACCAGACATTCCAGACACAGTTCTTGCACCTGAAACAAAGCTGATGACAGAGCATCATTAATTTTGCATGATTATCCTTACAACTATTTCACCCTCGGGCAAATATATGGCTAGAGCCCAGGGGAATGGAGTTGCTGAAGTTGGAGGTGGCTGTGCCTGGGGCAGAGGAATTCATGGCTGATGTGATGAGCCTGACAGGTGGAGCTGGAGGTGCTTACAGAGTTCTCTTCACCTCTATTTTAGTACATCTGTCATTAGCATGCTTGAACTTATGTGTTAGTGCTTGTGTGAAGAGAGGAGAATAAAAAGAACAGATCAGAAGTGTAAAGCCAGCTGAAGGAGAAAATCCTGTGTTTCTCAGAGGTGATTGCTGCCAGAAAGTGACCTTGAACGCCTTTGAAGTCTCTGACTGCTGTTCAAGAATAGTGATGAAGAAAAGGGTGTAAGCAATGGCTGTTTTTGCACCTGAGTACTACCTCTAAATCAAGTTGAACTAAAATGCACATAGAATTTTGTGACCTTTTTTTTTTTTTTTTNTTTGTTTTTTGGAAAGAGGAATTTGTGTTCATTTGCTGCAGAGAACCAACAAGCTTAGGTTTGATAACAGTGTCTTAGCCATGGGGCTGCTCACAGGAGGAGACAGTACTGGTCCTCTTAACAAAAGTAATTAGATAGGGAGACCCCTTTCCCACCAAAGCTTCACAGAGACTTGGGCTCAAAAAGTCTTGGAGATGTGCTGCAAGGACAAACAGTAGGTACTGGTACCTACTTTCAAGCCCAAACACACCATGGGGTTTGCTGGGGTGAGTGAAGTCTTTCAGTGTGGGACAGCAAGCTACTGACAGCACAATATAAATTTATTATTGGAAAGAAAGTAAATATCTATGGATTCTCTAGTCTGCCATGCCAGGATTTGCTAGCAAACAAAAAATAAAGGTTTTGGGGACATCTATCCCCATGTTAAAAGCCTTCTGGTGCTAGCAGGGTCCTGACACTGAGTTGTGACATTAGCAGAGGAGGATATCTTGCTCAGCAGCTGAGCAAGAGAGAACATCATTGACTACAATGCATAATGTACGATCTGTACATGACTGGTCTTGCATGATACTCTGAAAAGAACTGCCCACACTTGTCACAGATTTTGTGAACACTGATAGCATCAACTGTGTTTAAACGTGTTCAGCCACCTCCAGCTCTGCATGTTGAGACAATCAGTTTTCTAGGGCTGCGAAATCTTGCTTGCATGTCTGTAATACTGTGACCATGAGATATTATCACTCCTTAGTTTCCTGGCCAAAGTATGGTATATGACTGATGATGAGTAATCCTGATTTAATAGGAGTTGTCCTCTGCTCTTCCTCTTTAGATTCAGGAATTCACGGAACGAACCAGGTAGTTGTGCTTTTTCTCCTTAACTCCTGATCATCTGCTCTAACTCTTTTCTTTGGTCAGAACAAGTGTTTTACTGGGATACAAAGTTTACAAACATCCTGCATGAGGCTAAGGAAATAGCAGTAGCTAAAATAAAAGAGATTTACAAATATGATAGATGCCTGCAGTGATAGTAAAAGTTTCATTTAAACATATTTTAAAAGTAGGTGTAACAAAATGCTCTTTTATTTACTTGCCTTTAAGGTGTTGCTTCTTGAAGTCAGTTTATAGCACTACAGACCAGTTTATATGGTCTGAGTAGACCATAAAACTTTGATCTCTTTGAAATGAGTTAATTCAGACTTTGTGGTGGCCAGGATGCTGAGTTGTGTTGCTACATAAAGATGAGATTCCCTCTTCTTTTGCCATTCTATTTGTATAGAGTAACTTCAAGGGCTTGCTTAGCATTTTGAGGGATAATACCTGTGATGTCATGTTGTCAGAAATTGTCCTGGCAAATTGCAACTCCTAGTCCCAGTATATATAGCATAGCTATTGAGAATGGGATGTGTCTAGAAACATGAGATAATTGATAACAGTTGTGAATTAAATTATACTAAAAATACTTAGTTATGTATTGTATTAAATTATACTAAATGTAATTCATTTAATTTAGGACTGGCCTGCTAGTACAGAACTCAGTAATTGAATTCTCTTCTGTTAAAGAAGATAGATTAAAAGATAGATTAAGATATAGATAGATATAGATATAGATATAGATATAGATATAGATATAGATATAGATAGATATATGAAAGAAAAAAAAATGAAAATTTGGTTCAGAATTTAGGTGCCAAATATTATGTATCTAAACCCATAACATTAATTAAAAGCTTTTGAAGTTGATGAACATATCTCACTGCTACTTAAATCCATGGGTGTTGAAGGAAATCAGTGTCTTTAGAAAGCAGAGTGCTCATTTACCTATGTGTGAAATTAGATACTGACTTTTAAGTATCGAGATTGTGGATCTTAGTATAATCCTGCAATAATGTGATCTGCTGACTTTGTGCTATCATAAAACATCATGAAATGGGAGAATTTGGAAAAAAGGAATTAACTTTTTTTTTACAATTCTCATCTAATAAGTTGACATAAGATTTTCAGGATGATGGAAAAATGATGAATTCTTTAAATGACCGTAGTAAAAAGCAACAAATAAAGCTTAGATTTACATACAAGAAATTCAGACTCAGGGAGCCGAGGACTAGGTTCAAACAAAGTCCCTTAAGAACATCTTGATGGCCAATATTTTTTAAAGAATAAACCAAAATAAAGCTATTGACATGCCTGAGGGCATTTCAGCAAGTGTGGCTGAAATCTGACAGAAATAGCCAGTTTATTTAAAATTTGATGTTGCTAACAAATCTTGAAGACCAGGCTCATGTGGTACCCAGGACCCATACTTCTGGTATTTGCATTAGCTTTTGCAATTCTGTAAAATACAAACAAATTCAATATTCATTAAACATAAATTAAATCAGTGAAAGCAGAATTTATCCTGTCATTTACAAGGCTTTGGGTATTGCATATTCCATGCAAGTCCTGGATTGTGACAGTGCCATAGGCCAAGGCCATGCTATGTGCGAACACATGCAGTGGTTATTGAATGTGCATGTCTTTAATTACACGTTTATGGAGGAGTTAAGTTCCATAGAAAAAAACATAAAACTAATAAAATTAAACACACTGGTATTTCACATTATAAATATAGCAAGACTTCCTGATCTGCTCAAGACAGCAAAGTTTCAAGCTCTGCTGGTGTGGGTGCTTCCCCTGAGCCTCCTGTGCAGCAGGGAGCTGGTCAACACCAGTTGGACCTCACAGACAGGCTATTGAGCTCAAGCTGCAGACGAGGAGAAAAGGCAAATAGCAGACAAAAACGTCAAAATATGCAGCTCTATTAGCAGTCATGCTTAAGCACATTCTGAGGTACCTGTGTGGTAATCTATTTCTCTCTCTGGTTTTGGGCTTTGTGTAGCAGCTGTCATTACTGTAATGAAGTGATTAGATCTGCTCTGTTGCCTAATTACAGGACTAGAAATGGCATGTGTTTCTGCAATCTAGTTAAGTACTCTATATCTGAATCCTCTGATTTCAAGGATAGTGTTTGGGAAATTATCTTTAGAACACATTTTTTTTTTAAGCATGCTTGATTGAAGTGAGGAGTCTATCATATTGTAGAATTATTGATTACATTAAGTACTTTTTTCATCTCAGCATTTCTTAGTATCTTTCTACAAGGGGCAAATATTATTAGTCCCATTGCAAATTGAAAACCTGGGGAAAAAAAGGAGAATACATTATTTATTTAGGATTTCCATCAAACGTTATGGCAAGATTAGCTATTTCAAGACTAGATACCCTTTTCTTTAATGTCCTCAAGAGGATGCTACAAGCAAGAGACCTTTTGTTGCATTTATTTTGGATGAAGGGATCCATGACCTTCCATGCAGATCCTGATGCTATAGGTTTTGGGTACAAAATGAGACTGCTACCAGTCTCCAGCTGGATACAGCACCTGCAACTTTTATTTCCCAGAACAGTTCCCCACTCTTTGTACAATTCTATATAGTCATGCTAATGATAGAAGCCCAGTGTTACAAGAGAAAAGACTTCACATGTCTGCCTTAATTACTGATATTTACCTCTCTAGAGGTAGGACTGCCTTCATACCAGCTCAATTACCAACTTTGGAGATGGAAAACTAAACCTGCTCCTTACCAGCATCAATTTTATTGTCTTCCAGCAGCTGTATATTTGCCCATCTAAAATGTATTTCAACACTGTGGGCTTAAAACCCTCTCCTGTCTGGGCTTACATCCCTTAGTGTCCTGTCTGGGACAGTTGGTGTGACCAGAAGTTGAACATCCGAGTGAGGACTGCCTGCCTTATCCTGTGGCCTCTTCCAACAAATGTGTGCTAGCAGAAGATGCTGTCCACTTAGCAATGCATACAACTAAATGTATACCCTCTTACAGAAACAAGATGATCATTAGCAGTGGAGCATTCACAACTCAGGCATTGGCAGAAGCTCTTCACACTGGAAAAGGGATTCAGTAGTTTTGATTTCCACTGCTTTCACTCATCTGCAGGTCACTCCTGTTTCACTATCTGTTTCTTGTTGCTTAATCAAAAATGAAGAAAACAGGTAACAATAACATTTAAACAAGACTGTGTCAGAGGTAGTAAAATTTCAAAGACTCATGTAAAATGTTGGTTTAAAAAATGTATCCTGAAAAAAGTGATAGTAGAAAAAGTTCTTAGAAGATCAGTGTGACAAATGCTTTGCCAGTAGTATAGAGCATGTATAGAGCTCTGAGCATCAGAAGACAAAAGATATTACAATATGGAGAATATATAAATTTACATTGTTATTTTATAGCTAAAATTTAGAGATATCTAATGTATAGTCTATATTAGCTGATGCTACTTTAGCTGTTTTAATAAATATATTTAAAAAAAATTCCCAAGAATGGGTTTAGAACTTGTATTTCATGAAGGAGCTTGACTGTAGCTCGCTAAGTATACCTAGTCCAAAATGGCCATTTGAAAATGCTGTCTTCCTAAAGCCTTGTCTTGGCAGAAAGCCATAGCCTGATCCTGCAATTTTGTGCATTCAGATACTGAAGTCACATTGGAAATATTGTTATGGACTAGAGTACAAAGTCATCATGGACTAATGCAGATGTAAAAGGAAGGGATAATTGCATTTTGCAAATGTGTTCTGAAATATTCATGTTCATCACAAATGCTACCTGGTTTAGGCTGTGGATACTTTTCTAGAAGATTATAGTCCAAAATTGCTGTTTTCAGAAAGGGGTTGTAGTGCCAATTTTGCAGAGTCCGTCACCCCTCTATGCTTGTGCAGAAGCAGCCTCTTAGCAATCTCAGTGAATGACAGGTCTGCCCAGAAGCTTCCTGAAGACAATGAAGGCAGGGAGATGCATAAAACAAATGCTATGCTGAAGCACTTTCTGATATTTTGTCCATAATGGTGAATCCAGGACATAATGGTGTAATTTCTTGGAAGTTACAAGGGCCTGGGGGCAAGGAGCAGTCTGTGCAGGAGCATGCCTCCCTACTAGGCTGTGGTTACAGAGCCATCTAATTTCCTTCCAGCCAGGCTGGGACACATCCTGGTTAGGAGCAACATCATCTCAAGCCTTGAGCTCAGATCTCTTCACAGAAGGGCCATTGCAAAAGCAGAAATGGGCAGCTGGTACACAGGCAGCTTTGCTTCCCTGAAGCCTGAGCTAGCATTTTTAACTCATGAAAGTTGTCTACAACAACTTGTCTGGGACCTGCCTTCCCACTGGAAGAGTTTGGGCAAGAGATTTTTAATCCCACCTCTTCATGTCCCCTTCCCAGACCAGGTGCTCAAGAGAAACTGCACTGCTTCCACTGTTTCCCTTCCCCAGAGTGGGACCCTCCCTGGGCCCCAGGCATCCTCAGTGGGGACATGCCATGGCAGGAGCAGCACTGGGGTGCTTGGGATCAGATCAGGAGCACAGTGCTGTCAGACCTGGTGGGGGCTGCCTCATAACATGCCTCGGAACAGGCTGGTGGTGCTAACCTTGGGTAAGACTCGGGAAGGATGCTCTATATTGACCTGGAGGGAGCATGATAGCTCATTCCAGCTCCCTGCAGCAGCAACCACAGCCCTACAGGAGCTACACAGCTCTCTGGGTTATAAAACTATTTATTCCTGCATTCCAGGTAAATGGAACTGTTCTGCAATTTTCCTTGGGTTTTCCACTTTTTTTTTTTTTTTTTTTTTTTTTTTTTTTTTTTTTTTTTTTTTCTCCCTAAAGTCTGTGGCTTAGTGCAAAGATGAGAGTTGGGAAAATTTGAATGCCAAGTGGCAGATTTGTGACAGAAAAAAGTAGCCAACCTCAGCCACAAACTCTTCTCCTCTCTTCTTGGTTGAGACAGGACAAATCCAGTCCCACAACTACTCCCCAAGCCACTTAATTCTTGGAGCATGCCTGGCATAGGGAATATCAAGATTTTGACTATGGTTGTAAGAAGCCCAAATTGGGACCTTAAATGAAAGAGGGATTGGACTTTGGGGCTTGTCCACTGCCACAAACAAAACCAGCAGCCTGGATTATAGGGAACCAGGAAACTAAAAATGCAGTATATCAGAACCTGATTCATATGCATCATCCTGTTTGAAAATGTTTTGGGTTTAACAAGGGGAGTGACTGATTGTCAATTGCTGAGAACCTCACCCTGTGCTCAGTAAATATTCTGCAAGCAGAGAGGCAGTGTCCGTGAATGATCAAGAAGCTCTCAAAGCTTACAGCACCATGCAGTTATTACAGTCTGAGCATTTTTTAAGCAGAGCAAATATTTGCTTTCAATTTCACGGCTAACTGTTGCTGGCGACACACACGGCCTCTATGGGCACAAGCACTCACTGGGTCCTTGTTTGCCTTTTGGTTTTCTGGCAGGAGAAGGATTTGGTGCCAACATGTAGTACTACAAATATAAAATTATTTGCTTTTCTCTGACGTTCATCTAGTTTGAAATGGCTACTGATGCTTTTCATTTAATTTCTCACGTGGATTAAACAAACATTTAATTTCTCATGTGGATTAAATAAACACATGCCACTCACAACAAACACTGCTTCTCATGACTCATTAAGTTGTGCTTCCTAACCAGGTAATCAATTGCCTGAAAATGTTGGGACAACAGAGTTGATGACCTGTGTAATGTGAAAACGAGGGTAACACAACCAAGGCTGCCTTTTTCAGGCCTTTTGCACACAACAGTGCTGCGTTGGGACTTTTAAAAATGGAGGGATTTTTTCCTCATCATTTTAATCTCATGCTTGGAAAAATTTTGGATTGAAATTTATGTTTTTCTCCTGCCCTTTTCCTTATTCTGTCTCCCTTTATTTAGGCTAACTTGCACCATAAATAATATTATATCACATTACATAATGAGAACGGTGGAACACCAATGTCGCTAATTAGGGACAGACAAAACTTTCCCTTTTCAATACCTTCAGTCCATATATCTTAGCTAATTAAAAGACCACACTTCCAGCTCACCTGCATTGCTTCATGTGCTGATCCAGACCTCATCCCAGTATGCCCTATGGACACAAGGACCGTAAGCACATGCTGTACCTTCCCTCATTTTTGTGATAATGTGCAAAATCTAGGTGGCCTATCTGGGGCTGTTTGAGTATGGATACTTATTTGCGTGCTCTCTTAGAGTTTTGGAGTCCACACTGCACATTTGGAGAATGAAATTACATTTAAAAATAACTAGTTATATATTTTTATATAACTGTTTATATATGTGTATTTTAATATATAGCTATATTTTAATATATATTTTTGTATATATTTATAAATAATGCCTAAAGTTGAACTGCTCTTGGAAAATATTTGTCTACTAACAAAAGTGACTGCCATCCCCTTGCATTTATCCAGTCTAAAAATACTGTGTCATACAGAATTCACTCATATTTCATTTGTGAGTCTATAATTTTCTCTAAGAATTTATTTCTTGCTGTGGAAGTGTTTATTTTCTCCTATGCCAGTGACGCTAGTTCTTGAAGTGTTTGTATCGTTGTCATGCTGCTGCAGTAAAACTTGCCCTTGTTTTTCTTCTCATCTGGATTATTCTGTGTTAGCACATCATGAGAGATGGCAAGAAACCAGGACACAATTCATGAGGATGGGGTGCACTAACATGCTCTGGCAAGAGGAGGTTTGCGCACTGAGTAAGGCAAACTTCTGAGCACACATGACCATCTCTGGGTAAGATAGAGAAGCAAACTCCAAAGCTTGGCAGAAGTAGAGGGAAGCTGCTTTAAGCCAGATTGGTGTGTGTAAGTTTGGCCACCCAGCAGAAAAGGTAGCTGGTACTTGCTCAGCAAAATGGAAAGATTTGATAAGTTTATCCCTTGAAGTGTGTGGGGGGTTAATTTATCACCTGTCCAAAGTGAGAATGGGAAAGGAGCAGTCAGTGAAACTTAGTTTCACAGCAAAATTTGATTTGCTGCTTCTGTTTCAGATCTATACAAGAGCTTGTGTTCAGGAAAGCTTTTTTTATTTCTAATTTTTTAATTACACCAATTCAACTAATAAAAAGTATAATCCCTACTTACAAAACTTGTCTTGTTTATTTCTTATGCCTTTTGACTACAATGATGCTGCATCTTTTGATACAAGTATATGTTGAATGCAACTTATTTTGATATATATGACAGGATATTCTCATCTTTCATTTTACATCATACAATGGAGACAATGTGATCTTGTGACAAAGTTTTTGGAGAGAAGTCACAAATTTAAATTGTGATTCTTATGATTTTAAAATGGACTTTTCTGAGAATATGTGTTCCTCTGCTACGCTGCAGTTTTTCCACAGTCCTGTTTACAATGTACAGAAAGATTTCAATGTTACTTCTTTGACATAAATTGAACAGTGTTCAGTTTGTTTCTGTTTCCCCTGTATTTGGTTTTGGATGTATAGATTTGTTTCTTTTCTGTTTTGCTGTTCCAGGAGATAGTTATGCACCTTTCAGATAAGTGGGAAGTGATTTATCTTTGACAGAAATATGTTATGACATATAATGCTCTTATTGATCTATCACGCTGTTATCCTCAGATATGCTTTCCTTGCAGAAGTGTTTTCTGCGTTAAAGAAATGAGCAGCTAAAAGTCTGATAATCCCAAGGTAAATCTGAATCAAGTTCATAAATCTAAATATAAAACTAATAGCAAGATGTGATCAGCATTTGCATATGTCAACTTCATTTGTAAAATCAAATTCTGACAGGAAATGGAGAACAAGAAAATTGTCCTCAAGAGGATCTTAATAACCTCCAAATTTGAGTATTTTCATCTTTTTTTTTTTCATTTTATCCTCTTTAAGGATTAATACAATACATCAGGATGGTGGTTCCAATGCAGGAAACTTAGGAGACAGAAAATAATGTAAAAAGGTCTTGTATTACATCAGAAAGAAAAAAAAAAATGCAACAACAGGAGAATGAGAAGTGAATTTAAAGGAAACAGTTGCTTTTTCATAACTTTGCTACTTAGCAGCAGCAGGCAGGAATTTCCCTATATTTCTCCGAAGTATGGGACACTTACTAGCCAGTGGGAAGGGAACACAGCAATCTTGTTCAGTGTGCTCTCATATGACTTGGCCCAGTGGATAATGCTGGCTGTGCTGCCTCGCGCCAGGCCTGGGGGAAGCGGCGGCGCCCGCAGCATGGCCTCCCACAGCATGGCCTCCCTCAGCATGGCCTCCCTCAGCATGGCCTCCCGCAGCATGGCCGCCTGCAGCATGGCCGCCTGCAGCATGGCCGCCCGCAGCATGGTTGCTTGCAGCATGGCCGCCTGCAGCATGGTTGCCCGCAGCATGGTTGCTTGCAGCATGGCCACCTGCGGCACGGCTGCCTGCCGCTGCCCTCTTGCTCGCCAGCGCTCCCTGAGCGCACAGCTGCCTTTACATGGAGCATTCACACCGCAGCCGCTGCCTCTCGGCCTCTTCATCTGCCTCATTCTCCTGCTGAGAAGTCCCCATCCAAAAGTGGCCATGGCTTCCCTGAAACACCTTCAGGTCCATTAGCTGAGAAGTTCCTTGAAACATTAACTGTGAAAGGAGATGTGTGAGAAATTCCTTGACTGGTGCTGCTGAAGAAATGTCTGGAAATATTTGTAAGAGCCCATTAAGCTGAAAAAAAAAAATGGTGTGTTCAAAGGCCAAATGCCTGGAAAATGCATCCCTGTGGCAGAGTTTGTTTTTGCCACGCTTGGCCTTCCTGGCCGTGCTGACGCCATGCTCCCTCTTATGGATGCCATGTCTGATGCTGTGAAACACACGCAGGTACTTCAGCCAGGAAAATATCATGAGAACAGTTTTGGTAAGGATTCAGCAGCGTTTGTAATAGGATTAGGCATCCACAGCAGGCCTGGAAGCTGGGGTAACTCTTCTCGTGCTGCAGGGATTCTCCCTGTGAACTTTTTCAGCACATCGCAGTTACTTGCTTCTCTCAGTGCAAAGTTTGAGCTCCAATTTCTTTCTTTAGTTTCCAAATTAATTCTGTATAGGAGGTCTTGAGAAAAAAAAAGCTTATTTTAGGCTTGAGTCCAAAACTACTTTAAAATAAGCATTAGTTAGTGAGACTGTTCCAGCTACTTAAAGCATATACTTAATTTGGGTCCCCAGAGCCCCAAGCACTGTGCAGGGAAGACCAGCTCTGTCTTCTTTTAAGTTCAGGCAAGGCTGGAGCAAGTGTTGCTCCTCTCCTCCAGCAGCATCATTGGAACTGGAGTACAGCTGCTCATGTTCCCGCAATAAAAGCAACCTTAGGGTGGTAATAATGATGCTGTCAAGTTTGAAGTTGTTTCAATAATTTCCAGACATTATTCTGTGTAGAAATATTTGGTCAGATGATAAGTAAAGACCTTTGCTGGATTTTGGAGGGGATTTGCAGCTCTCTTTCTGTTTGTACCTCAATTAATCCTTGTTAACTTTGTGGTTGGTTTAAAAAAAGTGAAGGTAAATGCTATTACCAATATCACATGAGATCACCATTGTTAAGACTATAAATATCTTCAAAGCAAAGAATTTGTCCATTTTTGTGTCTTCCAGATAAGTGAACAATTTGGCAACAGCAACATGATCCGAATTAATTATTCAAAATCTAAACTTCTTGTAATTTCTGTGTTGCTACGATCTTTAAAATAATTCACCCCTGTCATCTGCCTTTGGTGCAGCCAACTATAAAGAAAAATGAAAATGGCCTCACATTCCATTGACATGCTTCTTCACCTTGTTATTCTTTTCGGGAGGCAAAGTTATCCTTCCTTAAAACACAGGCATAGTTCAGGCCATCTTTTTTTTTTTTTTTTTTTTTTTTTTTTTCTTTCCCTCACAAAGGCTCTTTTTAAATCCCCAAGAACAAAGATAATTTCCTATGAGTCAAGACAAATTCCTCCCTTCAAATGTGAGTATCACCATCAATCTTTTGGCCAGAAAAAATACTTACTCTCTTTTCCTTCCTGTCTGGTTCCTGGAAAATTGCATCATTCTTACCATTAAAAAATATATATATATCTTCAGGAAGTGAAGTTTCTAACTCAGGGCCAGAACTTTGTTTATGACTTTGCAATTTTTATGAGATCTTTGTGATTCAAAATATTGTAATTGACTGTGAGTAGATGAGCCTACAGCATCACTGGTATGTTTTGGTGCAGAGTGACAATCCTAAGATCCCTCAAATATATGGATCAGGCTCACTATTTCCCTAGGGAAAATACATTTTATATTTGTGGCTCCAAAACTCATTGGTTTAAAAGCTTTTTACAAAGTAAGAGAGCCCTTTTCTGGAGGGAGGCACACACATGCCCATATATTTGCTCTGTAGCTGCAGGAGAGGCAGGAATGCTCTTCTTGCAGTTTGCCTGTAAGGCTGTTGTGGGGCTGTACCAGTTCCTGCTGCCCAGCACATCTTGGCTGCCCTGAGACACTTGGCTGTGCCAGGAACCAGTGCTTCTTTGTTTTCCAGGACTGGGTTCCTCATTGTCACCTTGAAAACCAGGAGAGGAAAAGGTTTTGTCTAAAAATTAGAAACAAGTAAAGTCTGAGAAAACTTAGTCATCCCTTTGTGGCTTATTTGTGAGTTATCCACTCTAAGAATCTGTGTTTAAATGGTGATGTGGACCTCCATGCTACTCCAACAAGCTACCTCCCTGATTTCACTGAGCATATAAATACTGGTAATTGCTCACAGTCAGCAGGAAAGGCTCTGGCTTACAGTGATTTATTTTATTGCTTATGTTAATGTGCCAGTGGGATAGGAGATAGTCTTGTGGGCACTAAGTAACAAGAGTTAAGTAATGACTCCTGTTGCCCTTGGAGACTGTCAACACATACAGTTCTCTCCACTGTTTTTTCACATGATTTTGAAATAATTCCAAATGATTATGAATACTTATTAATTGAGCTGCTTTACAGGCTGGGGTGGCTAATGTTCAGTTTTTCACACTTTCTTTTATATGTACCTTACCCAGGATTATTTCCACAAAGTCCTTTTTCCCTTTCTTTTCAGGGAAGGCAAGGACACAAACAACCATGAAATCACTCTGGGATTTCTGATGTTTTGCACAGGCATTCTTCTCATCTCCCTTTTCATTTGTTAGTGAGTGTACTTTCTCTCTTCTTCACCATTATGAAATAGTTCTCCTTTTCTGTTCCTCTTTTCTCTCCTGTGTCTCTTCTGGCTTGCTTTCCTCCCCTGTGACTTGTGCTTTAGTGACTCCCATTGCCAACTCCAAAAGTGCAGTTGTTGTCTACATTTTCACTCCTGCTTGTTGGAGCCCTCAGGGACACTGACCTGATTGTGAACATGCTGGGGAGGGTAAGAAGAAGACCCGAGGGACCAGCAGAACCCACCTGGCCAACAGCGGCAGCTCCTTTCCCTGTGTAGGATAATTGGCTGCTGGCAGCTCTCATTCCCACCCTTCAACCACTGTGATCAAGCAGCCCTTTTGTTAGCACACACTTGAGTTTTTGTCTTGGACACCCTTTTCTTTTGGGAGACAGCCAGCTGGCTGTTCAGTGGCCTGACCACCTCTTTGTCCCTGCATCTGCCAGCTTTCCATATCTTCCAGTTCCCTGGAAGGCTGCAGGGAAAATGGACTCATGGCTAAAAACAACACCAGCTAATTTTAAAAAAAAGCACAAACTGTGATGATTTGCAAGCCAGATCAGTGTGCAGGGCAGCAGGTAGGCATGGCCAAGCTGCAGCAGGAGGATGCAGAGAAAACTTTGTGCAGTTACATTTTCATTTATGCTCTCCAGTGCCAAAGGCAATACATAGTTTCCTAACATTAATGCATCTGTTGGCTTTCATAGTCACTACCATGATATTGCAATATTTCTCACTGGTTTTTTACCACTGAGTCTTTTAAATATTCCTCCTCTTTTATGCTTCTAGAAAACATGACAGTCCATTTGTCAATTTGGGTGGAAAGGAGCTATGTACTTCCACTTGGAAATCTGTTCATCTTTACAGTCTATGAAAAGATGATATGGGAAGATACAAAGCAAATGAAAAGTAAGGACATTTATTTGTGAAAAGAAAATGAGTAGCCAAGAGTTTGTAAAACCTTGGGAAAATTAGAGAATTGAATGGTTTTAGGTGTCTGTATTGGAGGGGGAAGGGAAAGCTACAATACATTTTTCTGCAGAAGAGTGAGAGAAATGAATGCAGGAAAGGTTCTGCAGAGGAACTTCCGTAGTTTATCTCTGTGTTATTGAACTATGTATAATAACTCATTGTACTCAGACAGGGAAAGCACCATTCCAGTAAGTTCAGCAGGGAAAAGTCTGAATCACATGGGCAGCTTGATTCAGATAACAGCAGAACAGACAGAAATGAAATAAGCTGTAAAAGTACTTTAGATTCCATGTATTTAATTTACTCAGTATTTATAAAAATAAGAATGCAATAAAGAAGTTACTCCAAGTAGTTGTTGATGCCTTTTTCAGAAGGATTTAATGTTTCTTCAATGATTGTGGATGACAAAGATTGTGTATGTTTCTTTCCAACATGTACCCATATTCAAGTAAGAAAGGAAATACTTCAGAGGTTTAGTTTTGGTGAAGCTGCTGCTAGAAAATGCAGAAGATGAAGACTGATGTTCCCTGCCAAACTAAAAGTTGAAGGGGAGGACAGCTGGATATTCTAGTAGTTAGCCATGCTCAGACATAATAACCATCATAGGACTTCTCTCCTGGGACTTGGAGATAAGCAGTGTGTTGATCCAAGATACTGATTGTTTAAATGTGTTGAGAAATTTAACCACAAGATGGAAACTGGCTCTGTTAAGTGTGGGAGTAGTGAAGGACTGCATCTGACCTACTGCAATGGGAGGAAATCTGTGGCAGCAAGAAAACTAAAACATTTGTTTTATGTTAAATTACAAACTTGGTTTTGAAATACAGAGTGAACCAGATGGTGACATGGCCTGTATTTTCTTTGGTAGTTTACAGGAACTCACTGCAGTACATAGGGCTGGGTCTTGGGGGAAAAAAAGGCTGCTGCACTTAGGTCTCATAATCAATTCAGTGTTCACATTAACCATATAAGATCTGAAGGAGCAAGAATGTGAAATGCAGCATATGTGAAATGAATGCTCTCATGGAGGAAATGAGGATTAAAAGCCAGCTTGCAGCGGCTGTTAGAGTGAGTACAGGCTTCCATAGGACAATGTGTGAGAGGAATTTGAGAATCATGGATCTTTCTGGGACTGAGAAAAACAACATAGGTGTGGAAATCACTATTGGCTCTTGTTAGTTTTCTAGAAGAGGAACTTGTATTCACTTTCCCATTTGACACTTTACTGTCTTTCCATGTATGTGCAAATAGATTGGAATGGCCCTTGTACCTCTGCTCCCAGTGTGCCAATCAGAAAAACTATGATCATTACATTAAGCAGGACTCATTTGCTTCAAAATATTTCCTGAGACACCCAGGAGAATGTGAGGCTTGTGTGTGCCTGGAAATGTCATCTTTGCAGTAAGGTGAGAGACCTTTGGGATCTGATCTTTGGGACGAAGGCAAGTGCCAAAATTTGGCACAAGCAGAAAACATGCAGCCCCTCTGAGCTGGGTGATGGCAGCAGGCTATGGAGAGTCCACATGGGTGGTCAATCCATGTTAGTACACATTTTGTAATTTTCTGCTCTCAAGATATTTCAGCTTGATTTCTGCAGGCAGGCTGGAGGATGCGGCAGCCTTGCTGCTCCTGGCACTGCTCCTTGGCAAGAAATACCTGCACCCAGTGCTGACCCCTGGTACCTTCAGTAGCTTCTTGTGACAGCTTCTTCAATTTCCTGCAGCTGGTGTTCCTAGGGACTTTCTCACATATTTCCCAGAAAAATGCATCCCTCATATGTAATTTTCATTTAAGTCCAGTAATCTTTACAGAGCAAGTTGCTTAGCGGATGCCTCCCCAGTTATGTCAGAAAAGCAAGCACAAATGCAAATATTTTAGGGGCAGCAATTTCCAAACCAATCTTCTGAAGCTCTCCTGGTTGCCACTGTTTTCTGATGGACTAGGAGGGAAACTGCTCATGCTCTCTGTAGCTGCTGTCCACATTTCCACAAAACTGAGGCTCTGCTGTGGCCTTTTTGATCCCCATCTTGGCATTTTTCTCAGTGTTTTCCTCAGCCATGGTGCTGGGGCATGCTCCCTATGCCTCGGCCACAGCAGAAACTCCTGCCAGTTTTAGTCACTGCCCAAGTCCTCAGTGGGGTTTGAGTGGGGCCTGCAGGTGACAGTGCCACAGGCAGGGTGAGGTGCCCAGGGGGTGGTTCATGCCACCTCTCAGGTGACCTGTCTGTTCTGTGTGGTCACCTGGGCTCCAGCCCCAAAGCTCATTCCACCAGCCCATTGAATCATTACATTGCAGTGAGCAGGAAGGAACAATATTGGAGGTTCAGAAACCACCATTTATTGTGATGGGGCACATTAGCCCCAGCCCAGTAACTCCTGAGAATTTGGGAATACCCAGAGCACCTTACTTGGCTCCATTTAATTTTGCTGCAATCTGAGCTATTTGGAGATGATGTGAAGAAGACTATTAAAGATATGAAAAAGCTAGTTATGTAAGCTACACTTCTTTTCCAGGACCCATACTGAGTTTCTGCATTATTGCTAGTACCTATCCAACATATATCACCTATGAATTTATGCAATTGGAAAACTTTTTTTTCCTTTTTCTGTATGTAAATATTAATAAAAATAAAATTTACCACTTTTTTTCTAATCTAAATAGTATTTTCAAACTTGGCTGGTTATGCCACCTGTTACTGGGATTACCTGACTCTTCTCTTATTGGATATGTTTCTGTTCTTTCAAATGGTACCTAGTTTCAGATGATTCTCTGGACATTTGCTGTCATGAGTAACTGCAGGATGATTCTTTTGTGCATCTCTGTGGAAAAACAGACTAAATGATTTCGCCCGTTTGAGAATAAAATCAGGGAAAAGAATATGTAGTAAAATAATAAATCATATTTCCTGAAAAAGTTTCCTCTGCCGTCCTCACGAAGCAGGGCTTCGTGCTCAGCCAAAGGCTGGAGGGGCAAGGGTTGCCCAAACAGGGTGTGGAAGTGGCCTTCTCTGGGCTGATGAAGAACTGGAGGGGTGGCCATAGTTACAGTGGTGGCCATGAGGAGACCAGGTGGGCAGAGACTAGAAAAATCAAAGGAATATATTTCCAGCTGTGACTGGGTAAAGAAAATGTGGACAGGTTGGTGCTGGGCTGGGGCAGGCACAGTCAGAAAGGTATTGGGATGAAGGAAGGGGACTTGCAAGGGGGATTTCAAGAAGTCATATTCCAGGGGAGCTGGCAAACTGGGACAAAGGTGCAAGCAAGAGTGACAGAGTCGAGAAAGAGTCACCTCATGACAGCCAAAACGAGCTGTGCAAGAGGACAGAAGGAAAAGCATGTGAAAGCAATTGAGATCTGGACTGTCACACTTAAGAGACTGGAAGCAGAAAGGCCAAGAAACTGGTGCTGGGCACATCTATGCTGGAGATGGGATTGCATGTCCACATTCTTTGAAGTAATGGAGGCATCATGGCATCATGGCATCCTGGTTTCTTCCAGAGCTGAAATATGGGCATACACTGGCCACGCTCTGTTCTGTGTCTCCAGAAAGGAAACCTGGGCACACAGACTGGATGGGAACTGTGATGCCCTGCAAACAGGGATATGAGCAAAGCCACAGGGGACCTGAGGATGTGACCTGATAGAATCCAGCTGCTGCATGAACACTTGGGGGTGAGATGGCTAGGCATGACAGACTTGGCCAGGCCAGGGTGGAAGAAAGAAGCAAATTTCAGGGGAACTAGAAGAAAGTGTCATCTGTCTCCTGGACAGATTTCAAGACATTCACAAAGCTCAGAATTGTGAATAAACCTGAAGTGACTACTTAACCCTCTTTTGGAGCAAAGACTTTGTGGCAGGTAGAGAGGCTCAAAGCATGGAATTTTAGACACCATCCCAATGTAATTTCAGTTCCTTTTTGAAAAAATCATTGCACCATCTCATTCATCTCCCAAGATAAGCAATTTTCTCATTCTTGTGAGAAATAAGATGTAGAAAAGACTGTTTCTCATGTTATTTAAGTTGATGGAATTGCCTGATTGTAAAAGTGAGCTTAATTGTTCAGCTTGTCAGGCAGCATTCTAGGGGAAAGGGCTTCTGCACTACTATGAAGTTCCTGTGTGATAGCAGACATCTTAAGAGAATGGAGCCTTTCCAGACATGATCACCCTTTCCAAATGGCTAGCTTGGTGCTTAGGGTTCTTGTTCCAAGGATGATTGTCATGCAAAACCTGTTTGAAGTTATGCTTCGGATGCATGTAAGCAAATGCTGAAATACAAAATAAGCAAGCAGAGGACATTAAATTGTGGACTCATACATGGCTGTGCCACAGTGCTTCCTCTCCATGCTCCAGGTCCCCAGAGCTGTATGCTGATTAACACCTTCCTAAAGGCCTGCAACACTGTGAAAACAAGTCATTCGTGTTTCACAAACATGACACTAAAATGAGGACTAGAAAGGAATGAAGGTATTCATCCCTCATCAGGATGG
Organism: Aegithalos caudatus; assembly: GCA_013389925.1. Taxonomy (NCBI): domain Eukaryota; kingdom Metazoa; phylum Chordata; class Aves; order Passeriformes; family Aegithalidae; genus Aegithalos; species Aegithalos caudatus. The sequence continues at coordinate 100,793 of WEIU01023465.1, forward strand.
GCTTTGGATTTTGAGCAAACACATAAACACTGTGAACATACACAAAGCATATTAAAAAAAATAAAATAATGAACAGTTACTAAGTGAGGATTCGAGGAAAAAATACTTTGCAATCTTGTAATTAATGCAACCTTAATTGAGGATTTCCTAATTTCAGAGCATTTAACTATCCTTCTTAAGTATTCTTTTTGTATGGTGTTTTGCTGTACACATGACACATTGAGTTACAACTCCAGCGTCTCTCAACCAATTCCGAATATTTGGGACAGATACTCATATGATATTGTAGATTTATGGAGAACCAAGAACACATATGCTACGCTTGGTTTGTACCAAGTTTCCAAAATGGAAGCAAATCAGGCACACCAGTTTTGTAATCTACATAAGCAGTATGTAATCTATATAAGAATTTTCTCATGGAGACTTAAATGAAGGAAAGCGGCATAGGATTTTAGCAAGACTCACTCACTTATTACACGTATACAAGATCTAACACATTGATTCTTGTCTCCAGCTCTGCCTTTTCTATAAAAGAAGTTACTTAATGCAGGTTCCTTGTAGAATTTTCTGTCTCATGCCCAGACTTGTTCTGTTTACCTTTGTAGTGTTGTAAGTCATGGATGTAGTTGTATGCCATTTTTCACCCCCCCTTTCCTGAAGCGTTCCGTAAATTAAATATGCATGAAATTAAAGGTACACCTTTAACATCATCTCTAAAGAAAACCCTCCAAATGCCTCCCCCCAAGAAAAACATCACACCCTTTCTTAGGATTATCTGTTTATTTACTTCAGTTAAAACAAACATACAATGTTTCATTGAAACTGTGTTGCTGGCCAGGAGTCTAGGCAGCAACCGTAGCTAGGCTGTTGGCCTCTACCAGTAAGGCGGGTATTTACATATGTACACGGCTGTACCGTGGGATGCCCGAATTTGGCGGCCTAACGAGCGTTAGATCGCAGAGGTGGTTAGCTTGCTGCATTCAGGAAATCGTAACATCCATGGTAAATATTAGAAAGTATTCGTGAACCTGAACAATGCTTTCTATGGACCCAAGTGATTCCTGTGTTTATTGCAACATATACATTTGTAATAAATACAATCTTAGTGTTTTCTTACACACCTTAGGCATAACACACTTCTTTCATCTCTTGTAAGCATTACACTGTTGAAAAAGGCTCTTTCCTTTGACAGCTGTTACACAGATGTACAACATAGACTTCTTGAAATGATGTAACAATAAGTAATGAGAGAGGAATATATACATAAATCCTGGACTTCAAACCTACATTATATACATTATACTTACAGTATATACACACATACAATTTATGTACATAGACTATCATAAATATTGAAAAATAGTTTTAGTTTTAATGGATTAATGCTTTATAAATAACATGTTACATTTATGACTGAAATATCATGGAAGACAGTAATGTCTAACTGAGGTGACAGAACAGTGGTTTAATACTGAAGCTGCTCTTTTAGGTGGTTTGTAATATAGGTAACTTTAAACAAACAGGTTTGGAAAAAAATAATCATTAAAAAAAAAAAACAAAAAACACACGTTGGAAATCGACCCAGCCAAGTGGAACTCAACTGTTGCAGGTGGAGAGTCAGTCATCAAATTATATGACACATAATGTACAATCTGGAAATTGCTACATTCAGAGAATTAGTGACACGTACAATACGCTATGAGGTGTCATCACAAAAGTCTTCTTCCCTTCTGGTTGCCAAGAAGGACTTTGTAGTAACTTCTCACAACTCCTTCCTCTTCTATGGTTGCTGTGAGAAACGAGGATATTTCTCACTTTCCCCTTTTTAAGTGCTGGCAAGGGAAGCACTTCATCCCTTATGTGCTACAAATTGCTCAAAAGTAGACAACATTTTAATCCTCTTCCACCTTTGTACATTTGTGGAGGAAGAAGAAAAGCTGCCAAAGTACTGAGGAGGCACATGCCCAGCACTTCTGCGGAGATCGGGTAACATGGGATAGTTAGCCATGGATGTACAGTACACCTGAGGCAGAGAAGTACCTATGGAGCGTTAGTCACTGCTGACTCCAGGATCATTAATTGCCAGTTGAGTACCACCAAATTAATAATAGAAATAACACACGAGGAATCTAACTTGTCATTACAGTTTTACACTATAGTCTTAGTGACCAGTACTTACAGTCATGCAGAAGTATCAATACAAAATACCTGCAGTTGTTTTTCCATAGATTTTAAATGGCTGGGCAAAGCTTGACATTATCTGCCAAATGGTGAATATTGTTTAGATTTATTTCTGATTAATTCTACAAGAGCAAAAAAATCTCAGGCACTGTTTAATCAATGGATTACAGGCCTTTACTTGGTCTCTCTGACACAATGACTGAGTGGGACTTCATAAATTGGATTTTTAAAACATCGTGTCAGATACAGACAGTTGACCACATTGCCATGACTATTTCATTAATAATCTCTATCTAGGCTTTTGTACCCAATATTGCTGTGTTTGAGAACCTCTTATAAGCCAAGTACGCTGTTATACAAATGTTAACTCTCTTCAACCTGGGACAAGAAAGAAAGAGCAAACATGCACTAGAAACAAAATAGCTCATCACAACCATACAGCACCTGTTTCATCAGCTAGGGCTCGTTAGAAACTTTATCTATTTCTGAAGCAAACAAGTATGAGATGACTATCCAGCCTATGAGGTTATCTTTAATACTACTATACAGTATAAATCTGAAGAGGAATCCCAGTTGCGTATGTGAAGAGAGTTTGTACCAAGCATGAATTATTGGTGCAGTTATTTTGTGGATTTGACTCAGAAACAGAATAGTCAAGTAATTCAAAATCCAATAATGGATGAGGAATTTGAGAAATACTGTACAGTTTTTGTATATTATACAACTAGAACACTACATTAGGACTTTTTTGTTTTCCTACAGAGTGTTTCAAGATAGATTGAATAGAAAAAAAAATCCCAACAAACATTGTTACAACTGACAATGGACCTTATTAATAAAGGGAACTTGAGGAGGGAGTTTTGTATTAATGGCATCATATGCTTCAGTGCCATTCAGTTTCTATCTACAACAGGAAAAAAAAAAAAAAAGCAAAAACCCCAAACCCTGTTTTACTCAAGTGCACTACTGAGTACCTCAAGAAGGGAAATGTCAATGTCATCTTTACAATTTTAGATTACCTATGCTTTTCTCAAATGTACCCCTTTCTAAAGGGTGAGGTTTTTTTAAGTTTAAAAATTTGCATTTCCACACCATTTTGGTAACTCTAGTTACTTACGTAAGCCTGAAATGGTCTTCAGGATTATTTTCTCTAAGGGAACTTCATGGGAAGCATTTAGTATCAGAGAATTTTGACCTGAATTGGCTTGTTTTCTATTTTGGTCATTAGAAGCATTTTTAAAATAAAATTTCTTCTAATTATGCCTCTACAGAATCATAAAATACGTTGAGTGTCAAAGGACCCATCAGAATCAACATGTCCAACTTCTGGCCATGCACCCCAAGAACTACACCACGTGCCTGAGAGTGTTGTCTAAACACTTCTTAAACTCTGTCAGGCTTGGTGCTGTGACCACTTCCCTGGGGAGCATGCTCCAGTGCCCAAACACGCTCTGGGTAAAAAACCTTTTCCTGATATCCAACCTAAACCTCCCCTGACTCAGTTTCATGCCATTTTTTTGGGTCCTGTCACAGGTGACATGAGTGAAGAGATCAAGAAAGTCAAACTAAGTATAATTTAGGACACTGATTAAATATTTTTCTGAGTTGTTCTATGTTACTTTTTCATTCTTTTTAGAAAAATGTTTCTTAAAGTCAAAATAGTGCTTTTGAGGTCCATAAGAATTTTTGGTACAAAAAATAATAGTGTTTCTCTCTTTCTCTCGCTCTCTTATTGGTTATTTAAACACTTTGCTGTAAATTAAAGAGTTCTTTCTCACATCAAATGGTTCCATTAGGCACATTCAAGTAAAATAACAAAATATCTAAGTAACAATGACGAAAGCCAAACATGGCTTGATAAAAGTCTACAGAGAGTTCTGTCCATTCTCTGGAATGGAATAAAGTTGTCACTTCCTTCAGCCAGACACTCACGTGGTTTGATGTTAATATCCACTTCCATCATGCAGAATAGTTCCTTAAAGACAGAGTTCAGATATTCTACAATCAGAAGAACCATCAACAAAGAATCTGCCTTTTAAAGGAAGCTGAATAGCTCATTTTCATTCTCAGTAGGTATCTGAGTGAACACTGGCATTTGAAGTGGAGTATTACAGAGATTAAACCAGGGCAGTTAATGGCCATCAGATGTAACATTCTGGGTCCAGTCTAAAATAATCAGTGTCATACACCCAGTCATCACAAGTATACCACTTAGAAAGAAGAATGAAGCCTGAAAAAGAAAACATAAAAGAAGTATTTCAGATTCTGCTATGATACTGTTGGTAAACCACAACACACACCTATAAATTCATGCTTATGTATAGCACAAATGCCATTGCTCATGGAGGACAAAGTAAAAGAGACAAAGATCAAGTCAATGATAAGGATCTAAGTATCCTTCTCATATTTGGGGTCCTTTCTCAAATCAAAAAGTACATTTATATTCGGTATAGCAGACCTCACCCTCAAGTAAGGGAAGTGAATGTAGCTGCTGATATCAGTCAGACTATGCCACTGTGCCAACATGACTGTCTCAGTATGTCTGATTATGAGTCAGTATGTCTATGATTAGTAAGAACACCAAGAACAATCAAGATAACCCAAACCATTGGCAGAGATGAGCTTTTATGGGGAAAATTATGTAAGTCTTTAAAAAATAATTGAAAAATGTTAGGCTTTTAAAATATAGTTCTTAGGGTATTCTGTTGAAATCTAGCTCTTAGCAACAACAGAATGACCCAGCTACTGTTGAGAGGAGCCAGGGGCTGAGAGAAGTCACTGAAGTGAACTGAGTCTGGTGATGGCCAGTTCCATGGTTTTGAGTTCCCGTGCAACTCCTTGCAACTACGCAAGATAGCATTAAATGCCAATTCACTGACTACCTTCACCAGGACTTCAAAATTCATAAATCACGAAGAAGATAATTTTTTTGCTTTGAATTAGTAAGCAAGTGTAGTTACATATTTGTCTATACATACCCCAATTTTTTGCACTGACTTCATTGGTTCCTTCTTCACTAATTTGATATAGAAGGCAGAAGGAAGTATAAAGATCAGCATGGCAGCTGCAGAAGCACCTGTAGAGAAAAAGCATGGAAATAAGTAGGTAAGCATACACTAATTAGACTGGAACTGTTTTTTCTGAAATGCAACAGACAGCTTGATCTGACAAGAAAATGCTTACCAATGAATCCAAAGATGTCTCGAATAGTTGGGACAAAGATAACGAGCACATTGGTAAAGGCCAGCAGAGCAACGGTAATGGAACAGTGACGCCACCAACTGAACTCCTTCCCTGCCCACAGCAGCTGGGTAATGGAACTGCGGATCTTTGGAAGGAAGGGGGGAGAAAAAAGACCATTTAGTCTTCATTTTGGAAGACAGTGATTGTCACCTGAATTAGACCTTCCTTCTGAAAGTATTTTAACATCGTTTTCCTGAATGCTTCATATTTTGATAGAAGGTGAAAGATGAAAGTAATAAGGAGAAAAAAAAAAACAACAAAGAAAAGTATCTGGCTTGAACAAAAATAAATTCTAGGAAATTTTGTAACATCTAAGGATGCTGCTCAAAAATATACACTTAAAATGGCCAGATTGTGTCCACAATGTGTGTACAAAAGCATGCTGTCTTTTGTAAACTGATAAGTATTGATATATTTGTAAGCAGTGTAAGTATTTTTATAGAGTATGTTTCATTTCCCCAGTACAACCATACCAGGAAAACAATGTAACTGAATATATTTGTGTCTGCTGCTTAGAAAATGTTACGTATTTATTGAATTAACAGTACAGCTATAAACCGTCAAGTTTATCAGAGTAAGTTTCCTTTTTTCAGTTAAGAGAAAAAACTCTTCAGTTGTTCAATTAATAAAGAGGAGCTGCCAAATCAGTAAATGATTGCAGCAGTACAGGTGTTAAAAAAAAAAAAATTACTTACTGGGAAAATAACTACAGGTACAGTGAGGGTTACAGCCATAAGTACAGCAAGACGCACAATAAGAAGGAGAACATCAGCACCCAGATAAGCAGAGTAGGTGTGAAGCAGTTCTGGTTCGACTTTTCCTAAAAAGAAAACAGTATTTTAATTAGATTTAGTTTACATACTTCTTAAACATGTGTTTCTGCTCTAGATTCCACACAAATTTCACAGTTACATCATCAATAGGAATTGAAAACCTCAAGAGCTCCTGTAAAAATGTATCTGTTTTACACTGGGATGACCTGGAGGCACAGAATCTGATTTAATCCAGTTTTAATCCTATGTCTTGGGTCTAATTCTATTACTGATCTCCTTTGGGGTGTGCACTTATAGAAGTACTAAAAAAAAAAAGCTCAACTAACAGTGTATATTTAGAATGCATAGTAAATGCTTGCTTGTTCTATTTTTAAAATAATACTGTGAATTTGCAGAACACAAACAATTTTAAAGAATGCAGAGAGGCAATATTCACCATAAAATGTCAGGTATCCAAAGAGAGCAGCCAATAAATACATGAGGAACATGGCAAAAAAAGAGACGTAGGACACATTCATCATTCTTTTACGGCTTCGGCTGTAAGAAAAAGAAAAATGTTGTTAGTGAGAACACACTGTTTCATACTATAGTTCTTTGTTTAGTGAAATTACAAATATATATTTAATACTTACCCTTTCAGTTCTTCATAAATAGGAAGAATTGCAGGATGGCAGACAAAAGAAAATGTTAGGATTGGGACAGCATAAACAGTCTGAAAAAAAAAAAAAAA
>WEIU01023465.1:119180-161799 GCA_013389925.1 Aegithalos caudatus
GCACCTGCTTCCGCGGGAGCGGCGAGTGAAACGAGCCCGGAGCTCAGCTCGGGGCGTTCCGGGCTGGAGCCGGCTCCTGTCCTGCGCACCTGCCGGTGCAGGGCGCCCGCCTTTACCCCGGCTGCGGACGCGGCGGAGCGCGACTTGGGATGCCCGTGGCGGTGCGAGGCGGTAAAGTCGCCCAGGAGTGCCAGTCCACGGCGTTTTCGGTCCTCTCAAAGTCTGACTGCGCGAGGGCGATTTGCAAAGGCTTCGGCAACGCGACGGGTTAAATGGAAAGGCTGCATCCCTCGCTTTCACAGCGCAATGACAGCGATATGTAAATAAGCACTGCTGCGGGGAAGGCAGGGCACACTATTTTCCGATGGGAATGGTGAATGCCTGGTGCCTTTTTTAGTCAATCCCATTCTTCGGGTGTCAGCAGTTCTGTGAAACAGTGTACATGGCAGAGGTCAAGGTGACCCGTTTGTTGTGGGTTTTGCCAGTGTAGCAACAGACGTAATGACGTATTCGTAACGTTTTTAGGATTGTATCATCCATTTCAAGGCAAGCGCATAGATTCGGTGCATGGTAAAGTGTCCCACAGGCGCCTGATAAATACAGCAACCATCTTTATAGATGTAATCTGGATGTCGTGGACAGTACATCTTTTAAAAAAGTTCAAACCAGATTTCTTAGCAAAATCAAAGTTTACTCTTCAAGAGCCTTTTTTTTTTTTTTTTTTTCTTTTAGGAATGTCCTCATTTTATGTGGAAAACGATGATGAGACTTTGTTGCTCATTTATGAGAAGAAAGATTGGTAAAATGCATCTAGGAAGAAAAATTGCTTTGTTTGTAATGGCTCCATTATTGGAACTCTGCAACATGTGAGTGCAATCTGCACTGCTCCACAATATTGAGCCTTTTAAAATTTACCCGTGCCGTCTGTTTGCTGGTTCAAATGATCTGCTTTTTTCAAGTGGTTTTAAGTAATGCCTCACTGATTGAATTATAATTTTCCTGACATTGTGATTGCCAAGAATGTCCTTGGCAAAACATACATAGAATGTGTTTCATCCAATTTTGAAATGTATTTTGTAATCGGAATAATAAAAGTTAATATTCATAAGTTCCTCCCACCATAGTTTCAACAATTCATTTGTTTTCATTGTTATTCTTTTCTTTCTCTCTTTTTAAAGTGTTCTTTTGTTCTTTTTTTCCCCTTTCCTTTGTTTTCATCCTCCTTATCCCCAAGTCACCCTCATTTTTATACCTTCCATTTGTTTGCTTTTTATTTTGTTCTTTTGTGTGCCTTTACATATTGGAAGCTTCCTTACAAAGTTCGAGCATTTATGGTAGTTAAGAATGAACTTTTTTACTTTTAATCTGGAGATTCTCTTCCTACTTTATGTTTTAAGGCTGCTGTAAAAGAAACTGTAAGTTAGTTGTTAGTTAGGTGTAAAAATGGAATTGTGTTCAGTGACACCAGTAGAAATTAACTAGAGTTTTCAATTTATTATACAGGGAGGTAATGGGGGTTTTGTAGCTGAAGAGCTATCTGCTGTGTGCTTCTAAATGTCAGTTTGCAGTGGAGAGCTAGCTATAGATTCACACCTCAGTGCAACATCACCTGTCATTCTTCATCCTGTGAATGGTTTCTTTAAAATTTGATCACTTGTTTTTATATTTAGAAAAACAACTAGCTTGCAAGTGCCCATGTCGGGTTTGTTTCCTTTTTGCTCATGTTTTAGCAAATAAAAGGCCTTTATAATGTGGGAGGGTTTTATCCCATGCTATTTCTTCCTTCATACAAAAATAAATCTTGAGAGATACCATAAAGCTCTCTGTAACACACACTCAGTAGAGTCATTTATGTTTATGGTATGCATGGAAAATTATGTGTACAGTAATACTGTAAATGTCGAGTCCGTTCACAGGGTTTTTAGATGATACTTCCTACATTGCCCAAAGGATATCTAATGAAATATGTAATATGTCAAAGCCCTCTGTACTAATAGCTAAGTAACGTTCATTTTTTCTGTGCCTAATATGAATAATATAAAAATCCCAACAGAGTAGGGATCTGCATTGAGTGGAATCTTCAGTACTGCCAAGAGTCTGGGGAAGACTGGTAATGGAGAATAGCACAAAGACCTGAGAGCTGTGTTGTGTCTTGAATGAAACGTCTGCACTACTGTCTACATTACAGATGTGGTCTGTCATAAGGAAGAGCTGGAAGTATGGGTGAGTGGGGAAAATGAGGATTCATGGTTTTGCTGCATAGATCAGTGGTCCACAAAGATGCAGGCGGGGCTCAGTTTAGTTCATGATTCTTACCTCACATGGACTGCCTGTGGCATGCAATTAATGAAATTATAGCTTCTGATTATGTGCTTTCTTAAACAAAACTTCCACTGAAGCCAAGATGTATTACGAGTACATAAGGAATGCAGGATTGCATATCCTGCCTCTTGGGCTTTGTGATGGTGCGTTGGAGTTACACGTTAAACTTGGTTTGAGCCTTCGTTTTTTCCCTCTGTGTTTATTCTACTCTAGTTTCAGTTTTGCAATATGAAAACAACAAAATCACGATGTTAAGAATATAAGCAGCAGTATTCTTTCAAAAAAATAGTACATTTACTATAATTATAACTTGGATTTAAGCCAAAAATAGGGAGAGACTCTTGAGTTTTAAAACCATTAGATTATGCTATACTGTAATAAACTCAAAACAGTGAGAGCTGCATGAGATATGTAGTACTAATCATCTCCAAGAAATTGTCAGCCTTAAATGGACATTGCCAGCTGTTACAAAAATAATTTTTACTTGATTATTTTTAACTCTGTAGCATTTTTGGGAGTTTTAAAAATAGCTTTTCTCTGTTAATCTTGATTCATCTTTTCCACTCAGCAAACTCTGATTTTTTTTCCTATGTGAAATTTGCATAAGTTTTTGAGGTTGTGGTGTTTGTTTTTGTATTGTTTTGTATAGTACAATTCTAGAAAAGCTTTGGAAATGGTATTTGTTAATTGAATAAAACTTTTTTCATTTTCTATAAGCCATTCCACATATTTTTGTATAGATTCTTATTGGAATAAGAGTTACTATTTTTCTTCTTGTACCGTTTGCTGGTGGCAGAGAGTATAATTTAAGATATGTGTTTGGGTTCCCAGAGATGTTATTGCCATTATTACAGCAGTCTGTGCATCAGTATCACTTATAATGTCACCAGAACTTTGAGGACATTGTTTATCAGCCAAATAATGCTTCACATCTTTGGAGAGTCACTTACATTTTTGTGACTTCCTTCAAAATGGTGTAAGTTTAAGAAATTAGATGAAGTTATGTAGGCAGGTTGCTGTGCAAGAGGTGTATGAAGAAGGGAACAAAACTGAAACAATTCTGTAGTTGTGAAGAGGTTCCTGTGCTTTACCAGGCAGAATAATTGTGTATGCACTGATAAGGCAAAGAAAAAGGTCAATTAGGGCAGAAGTTCAGCAAGCGCTGTATCTTGATGGATAACAAAACCCCAGTGAACCAAGAAAATCAGCTTCTCACTTCGTATTTGTTGTCAAAAATACCATGAAAACAGGTAGGAATAAAAATGTATTACAACTGGATCTCTATCCTGTAAATTCATGTGTGTAACTTAGTATGCATTAACATTGTTTTGGTAAAATTGCTGCTGTTCCTAAGCATCTTGAGGACTGGATCCTAATTTGTGGTAGACAACTATTACCTACTGAACCTAAAATTCCAGTTTTTATCTCCAGTGCATAAAGCACAAGAATTGTTATTTATAGTAACCCAATAGGTCTCTAAAATCTGATACTTTGTGTCTGACAGTGGCCAATAGAGGATTTTTCCATGGCAAGTCTAGGAAAGAGGATAGGACCATGCATTTTAATGTTCATGCAATCTGATGTTTAGGATTTGGGATTTACTGAACCAAAGGTTGTATCCATATGTTTGTATTTCATAGTTTCTGGTACTCATCTACATGAAATTGTTGAATCACTTTTGAACCCATGTTTCATATTTATCATAAGCAGTGACAAAGCTTACTTAGGCATTTACAAAAACTTCTTCCATTTGTCATTTTTTTCCCCAGACTTCTTCCTGATCAGTTTGTTTGAGATCCCCACGTTTTGCACAGTAAGAATAATAAAGGTTTTATACACCTTTATTCTACATTGTATAGTTGTCTTTCTTGAAGTCAAAGAGTCCCAGTCAATCTGAGAGAAACTTTAATTAATCTTTGGTTCCCCTGAATTCCTGTTATGGAGAAAATGAAGATTGCTCAAGAAGTTATAGGTGCTTTCTCCTTTGTTAGAAAATGAAATTCAGATGTGGAGTCCTTCATAAAATGGCAGCAAGCAGCTTTTACCTTGACTTTTTTGGCAGTTGTTCTGTATTCATGTTGATGTGTGTTCTTCTGCACGTTCTGGGGACTTCTCCCTCATGTTTTTAGACTGAGTGTTTGCTGTAGGTCTGTAAGTTGTAAGTTGGCTGGTGTCCATGTGTAGAAATTTTGTAGCAATTTTTTTTTTTAAATTTTTGAAAGCTGGTTTTTAGTTCTGAATAATTATAGCTCAGATTTATAGACCCATTTCTTATGGGAAGAAAAATAACTCTCCTATCTTAGTGTGTACAGATTCTGGTGAATAAAATGGACATCTTTAATTTAGTCAAAGAAATCTTCATGGATCAATTCCTGGCAAAAAATTAGGAATGGTTAAATTACCTAGTTTATGCACTCTTCCTTGCATGCAAAGAGAAGATTTGAAGTAAATTAGTGAAAAAAAAATTACGTAAATTCTGTATGATGGTAAAGATATTTTTGTTTATATACATACCAGACAATTTATGTGCTTGGAAAGGCATCCCCCTCCTGTTTATCTCCTATGTGCAGAGTACTTTTACAGACTAAGCATCTGCTGAGTCACACTTTCACCAAATGATTGACAGCCCTGTTTCTTCTAAGAACTGGTAGACTTTCTTGCCTGTGTATCAGGCGAGCAGTGTAACGCCCCTTGCTTAGGAAATGAAAGCATGACACAGCATTATAACTGACCTCATTGGAAATGCTGTAAGCAGCTGAGTGGAAATGTGTTTAGGCAGCCATGTAGGGCAAATCTAAATCTATCCACATTAAATTATTTACTGGCAGTAATGATTCGCTGTTAAAGAAAGTAATATAGTAGTATTCATTTCAGTGTCCTGAACTAGCAGTTATGCAGTGCAGTTATTCAGAGGAAATTTTGTCTGAATATATGAGTAGTAATAGATCTGAGAGAGACATGGAGCTCTCTGTTGGCAAGGTTTCCTGAGCTCAGGAAGATATGTACATAACTAGAGTAATTAAGTCTAAACCTAAATAATCTACAATTTATAATACCAGTATATAAAACATATTGAATGGTTTGTGAGTCCAAAATAAATTACAAGAAGTTGTAAATATTGTCTTCCTCTTTAAAAATGTAGGAAGGTTTTTTGTGGAACCATAAATATGTTCAATGCATTTATTTCCCCTTGGTATATGATGTTTTAAATTGGCTTTTCCTTGAATGTTTAAGTACGTGCTTGGAATATGACAAGCAGAATCCAGTTTACATTTACAGAAATACTGGCAGTTATTACTTTCTTTAAAATCCTTTAAGGAGCTCTATTGCTGTTAGTACAGAATTATTCCATAAACAGCCCAGCTCTTCATGTTTTATTTAGCCATTCATTTGCTTTTTTTTTGTTTAATGTATAAGTACAATCTTTTAACAAAGATAGAAATTTACCTTTAACCAGTAAATTTTACTGTCATTTGGCATGTAAATATACATTTTTTGAGGTTTATTGTACTCCTCTGGTATTCCATAAAAAGTTTTGTCATGGCATTCAGTGGGGAAAGAGTGACTGCACTTATTTGGTTGCTGCTGTGGAAGTGCTCATTGCATCATTCTTCTCATTGCATTCTTTGGATTTCAAACAGTTTATGATATGATTGAAGTCATTTGGATTTTCTTGTGGCCCATAAGTACCTCAGTTGCCATGATACTGAGACTTCACTGTGTGGGACACTTACTCATCTGAGTTGTCAAATAGTCCTCGGGTGCATGATTTTGTGCATGTACTACAGTTTTTGCACAACTAGATTTGATAGATTTCATGTCACTGTATTGATGATGGAGTGTGTTGGAATAATGTCCCTGGAATTTGACATAGGATTTTGTCATGCCATACTAAGAGACATTACACGTTCCTTGTGGCATGAGATCAAAAAGTAACTATAAATTGTACAAACTATATGAAGAATTTTAAAATACAGATGGTTCTATTAATAACTAACATGTATAGAATATATAACTATGGCTTCTTTTAGTTTAACTCATGATTGGCACATATGTGGAGCAACATATATAACTAACACTATCTCAAATTAAGAAACACAGAAAATATAGATCACAAAGTCTCCTATTTATTCCACATATGGATTTGCACAGGTAAGCACATGCAAGCAAGCTTTAGGAGGTGATAGTGGCTTCTGCTAATGAATAAGGAAGCTACAGGAAGGAATAGAATTCCTTCATTAGAATTTTAACATAATTTAAAATACAATATGGCTAAATATTTTTATTTAGGTGCACTAATTAATGTCAAAATAGGTAATATATTTATAAAAAGAAACATGGTTTTAGTGCAACTTCGGAGTCAGTTGTGGATAGTGAATGCTATTATGATATACAATTTGTTCCTTTCTCTTCTGATTGCCAATTTATTTTTAATGTTATCTTGGTTTACAGAATTCCTCAAGATCATGATCTAATTTAATATGATTTTTTGCTTAACAGTCTGAAATGGAAAAGTCTCACAGAGAAACAAAATTTTTGAGATAACATAGAAAAATTTGCTACAGGATGAAAGAAATGTAGGTTAATTATTATATCAGTGTATGAGACTCATCATCTATACTTTGCTCCCAAACTTCATATTATTTATTTTAGTATTTTTTAGTATTTTTAGTATTTTTTGAATTATATATAACAAATACCATTTGTTAATACCATTAACAAATAGAAACTTGGTGACCCTGACTGTGCTCAAAATGATCTCAGAAAGCATAAAAATTTAGAATTTTTTTTTCTTCCAGATTTATAGGACAATATCACTCTAGAGAGAATAACTGACCTAAGGAAAATCATACAAACATGTAGAATATTTAACAGAACTGACAGTGTTGCTTTTCCACTCATCTCCATCTAGTTCCCCTACATGTAGGCAAGTAATGCTTTGTTCTGTTGGTCTTTGTCTGCTTCACTTCTTTCATTCTGTTTCAGGTCCAGGGTCATTAGTCCTCAGATCAGATTGGCACTTTGCCAAACCTTAATAAGACAGAAAAACTGCTCTGTAGTTTTTGATTTTATGAAAAGTTTTGAAATGAACCTATTGGAACTCTTGACAAAAAAAAGTGAGGAGAGAGGTGGAGGAAGGCTTACTAGGAGTCAGAGAGAAGTTAGAAACTCATCTAGAGACCTGATCATCATTTTGTTCACCAAATTTCCATTGAGATCCTGTCATGGACCCTGTACTACAGTACACCCTAGGCTAAATTCTCTTCTGCATGTGTATAATCTCGTTGCCAGCCATTGTTGCAAAATAGGTGTGCACCATCTTCCCAAAAATTGAAGGACCATTGAGTAAGACTGACACAAATCCCATTTGGGCTCATTATTCATATATTCCCAATGGTCATTAGGGTCTTTGAAACACAGACTGGGCTACACTTCTGCATACCCCTTGTCCTGTCAGTCCTTTGCTGTTGTGACAAAATCCCGCCAAGGCATGGGAGGAAGAAGTACCGGGGTAGGGACCTGGGAACTGACTGGTCCTGAGCTGGATTCAGAGGCAGGATATTGGTCCTCTGCTTGAGAGTTGTCTCCTATAAGGAACTTCTTGCTGTAGGTAAATGAGCGGTGAAATCTGTGTTTTCTACAGGCTGTAGAAAGCTGCCTTGCCCAGCTTCCTTGGGACTCCCACCCACAGCCTGCCTGTTTAAGCTCATGTCTGGCCATCCCATTGTTGCTTGTGTGGTCGTGGACGAGGATCTGCGTCCAGCTCTGTCTCTTGCAGTGCGGATTTGCTGGCTGCCCTCCTGGCAGGCCCTTGAACCTGCATGATAGACAGCCTTCATCCAGCCCTGTTTCCTGACTGGACCTTGAACTCATGTGATAGTCAGCCAGGTGACTTCTGCAGGTGCACCTGGCTGCACCCCCCGCAGGGACCATGGACCTAGCTCAGTGCCCGTGTCTGGGCCTGTTGGTGAGTTGTGACCCTACCATCACCCTGGCCCTGCCAGGTGAGGGACTGCCCTGGGTGCTGCTGGTCTCTGCCTGCCTGTCTTGGCGTTCCCATAAGATTCTAACTCATCCTCCCTTGTGGCAAAATGATTCTTGATAGTGCCTAACTTCATTGACCAGCTTGGCAAAAGCATAACCTCAGACCCAGCTTCTGATCTTGATATACAAACATTTTTCACTCCTAGACAGGTGGCCCAGCTTCATGCTACCTGGCTGTATCTTTCATGACAACTTTCATAACATGCAGCAGAAAAAATGTTTTTTTCTGAAATTTTATAGCTCTCCAAGATACTTTTTATCACTGTTGGGGTTTTATATTTACATAGTAACCTGTTGCTCATAGTCAAAGACCTTCACCAAGGATTTGGCCCCAAACCCTGCAGTTATTAGGAGAAGGGTGTGCGACACTCTCTGTGTGGAGTCACTACAGGCTTTTGCAGGTAAACAAAATACTTTCTTACTCAGTGCAAGATTTGAAAAAAAAAAAATTAAGTAAGTCTGAAGCTCCAGCTGCTTATGATGAAGATGATATGGTAGTAGATTATGTTGATCTATTTTTGAATGTGTATCTCAGTTCATAGGTTTCTATGTGAGCGTCAAAGTGCAGCATTGAATAAGCAGCCTTTGCATATTAAAGTATAGCTGTTAGTCTTTCCAAACAATCATAAATCCACAAGCTAAAAGTATTGAAGAATAGTAAGGTGTTACGTTAGCTTATAGAGTGAAAGACATGCCAGTACATTTATTGTAACACCTTATTTCAAGGTTTTTTTTTCCCTTATTATTGAATGAATAAAAGGGAAGAATTCTACTCCAATGAATTAACAGTACTAAACAAACACTTTTATTTTTAAAGCACATAGGGTCGAATAACTTTAAAATATTGTCTTATCAGTTCATGATTATATACACACAGATAAACACTACCATATGTAGATTATCATTGCTGTATTAGACCATATAATTATTAAAAAATATTTCAGTGGTAGAAGTTACAAATATTCTTTTTTTTTAATGTGCCTGTAAAATGTATGCAGCTGCAGTAACCAATCTGTGATTCTTTTAAACTTTATCAGAACTTGTATGACTAATTTAGCCTTTTATCTATATGTGGATAATCATGTAGAAGCTAGATACACAGGAATGCCAAACAGATAATATAATTGGTAGTGTAAATCTGAGTGGGCAGGCAGTTGGATTTTCTTCAGTCAGTTCTTCCTAGCCACTGTCTTTGAAGCTGTAATCCTTCTGAACCAAGCAAGGTCTCAGGTTCCAAACACACATTACTGTCATGGTAAGAAACTTGCTGTGGAAAGATTGTGCTGCACTGGGGTGTTACTGCACCCACAGCCAACTGGCTGGGAAGTTTCTTCATTTGTTTCAGTACAAAGTCAATAGCTTTCCAGGATAACTTTAACCAACACAAGCTGTTTTGCATGAAATGCATAAAGAAAGCTCGCATGTCTTCCATCAATGTCAGTTCTGGGCAGAGTATCTTTCACTAAATTTGTGATCACAAACATCTGGTTAGTGGTAACTGTTCTTGCAGTTGGGCTGAGTTGAGATACGTGGTGTCTTCAGGGGTGCAAATGATGGGAAGAGGAGAAGACACAAAGGATGATGGGGTTCTGCTTTACTTTTTTTTATGGTTTGACTTCATTTAGTGGGCCATGTATGTCCTGACAATCTGTGGAGCCTGCAGGCTCCTCACAGGCATACAGATACTAGGATCAGGATCCAAGTTCATATTTTGTCATGCCCAGTTCTGGGTAAAACATTTTAAACTTTTCTTTATGTTTGAATACTCAAACAAATATATTACCTTTATTAAAACTACTGAAGCTCCAAGAGAATGAGGACTAACAAAACTCTTTGTTTTCTTCTCACAAATGAATAATTGTTGTTTATGTCAGGCAAGTTTAAAAGAAAAAGGGTAAGAACTCTCAAATTTAAAATTATTTATTTCTAATGATTTTTGTTAATTTCTACAATCAGATAATGTTAATACTGTCCCTGAATAAAGAGGCAAATAGTGCAAAAGTTTCCCGAGACAAGCTGACATAGACTTTCACAATGACATATGCATTCTTAAGTGTAGTATTTCACTGTTCTCCAGGCCTATAAATAAAAAAAATATGTGGGCAGTAAGTGATATTCTTGTCTTTCTCATTTTGTAAATCTCCTATTTCCAATGGAAATGAAACATTGAATAACTAACATTTACTGTTCCTGTACTGCTTCTGATCTTTATGATAGTATATTATTGAAAAAGATAGCCCATCTTTCAGATGTAGTAAATAGTTACAATGAAATTTTAAATTTAAAAATCTGAAATTCTAACTCCACTAACTCCAGTTTGGTGGTCCTCTCCTTCCTCTCCTTCCTCTCTCCATATTTCCACTTGACTCTCAAACATATTCTCCACTGTGTATGCCTTACAGACTTTTGTTTCAATGCCCAGCTTGAATGTCTATCAAAATAATATTGTAAAATTTGTCCTTCACAGTCTTATGGGGTGGTTTTCTCACAACATAACAATTGTGTAAATGAGGTGCAGATCTTTACTAACATCAAATGCTGCCATTCAAGTGGTGCGAGGCAGAGTCCATACTGAGGCATATTTTCTGCTAATAGACTCTTATTGCCTGTAGCTGATCACAGACTTTGTTCAAAACTATTGTGCAATCCTTCCTCTAAATTCAAAAGCCTGATTATGACTTCTTGTGCATGTGCACTTGTGAATGAAATCACTGACAGAGATCTTCTTTCTGTACAGGAGAAGTGTTTGACACAAGGCTTTAACTTCTTCTGCCAACTTTGACAATACCAGCAAATATTTTCCCAGGTAAAGACATAATTCAGTTAAAACCCTGGTTAGAATTTTATCTAGATGAATTAAAAAAAAAAAACCAAACAAAAAACACCAAGTCTGGAGTCCAAAGAGCAGGTTCTGGTTAACTGGAAGCCTAAGCATCCGGTCTCCTTCCTTTGGTGGGTGGTAGTAAAATAGTTATAATAATTAATCTGTTCTTACTCCGTAGCTAAAATTCTTCAGTAGTAAAAGAAAATGTTACTTTGAAGAACGAGGTAAATACTTTATCCTAAAATGTTGTGTCTGTGGAAGAAATAATTATTTTGCTAGTATTCATATATAGCTGTTAGGCATTAACAGTCATGAGTATTGTGAACAATCATCTTGTTACTGTTTCCTCTCTTCTTTTTTTAAAAATATTTTTTTGTTGTTATTCTTTCCTATGAAGTCATATTTCTATTTTCTACCTTTTCTCACAGCTGTTGTAGCATTTCCTTTTTTTAAAAAATTTGGAGGTAGTAATTTTCAGTTGAAGATTATTAGGCTAACTTAAACATACATGGAAAAAGAAGGCTCCAAATGTGCAGAAATGTTTGTATTTTGCTTCTGGAGCAATTAAAAGGTTTCATTGAAGGTTGTATTAAAGGAGTCATAGAAAACATAGTAGCTCTTAAAAGACATCTAGTTCATCCTTTGTTCTCAGGACATGGATGACTAAATCATTCTTGGCAGAGATTAGTCTGGTTCTCCCTTTGTTGTAATTTAAGTCCACTGTTGTCTGGTTTCTTTGCAGTCGCCTTTTACACATCTGAAGACCATTATCATGTCTCCCCACAGTCTTCTCATTTGTAGGTGGTAAAGAGCATGGTTCTTTCAATGTTTCCCAGGCTCAGGGAGCTCTCCTTTTCTTCTGTTCTCTCACAATTTGATTCCTGGCATACTTGGAAATAATGCTTCTGACTGAAGATAGTACTCCATCTGAACAAAGTCCTTCTACTGGCCCTTTCTGAGGCTGATATTTACTTTTCTTGCAACCTTGTGGCATTTCTGGTACATGTTCTTCTGTGACCCATTGCCATCTCTGATCCCATTTCTAGAACTACTGTCCATTCGTCCCCATCTTATATTTGTTCAGTCAGTGCTATTCCCAAGTGCTATGTTTGGGGCTTGTCCAGAGTGAAACAAGTTCCATTTGTTTAATGACCACATGCATCTTATTTTGGTAATGCATCCTCTCTATTTCTTCAGTTCATCCTTCTGAACTCAAATCCTATGGTCTGCATAGTGTTACAGCTTTTCCAAGCACTGCATCCTTTGCAAACCTGATATGAGTGCTATTAATTCCATTGTCCAAACCATTAGCGAAAATACTGAAAGTGCCGTATCTGGGATAATCACGGTAAATTGTAATGGGTATGGAATGTCCTGGTCAGTGACTCTTCCTTAGTGCAGCTCACAGGAAAGGTGGGGTGTGGACAGATGGGTGTTCTACTGATAGACTATGACCTGAGAAAGCTCAAGTGAAATTGTGTCAAACCATCCAGATCTGGGGAGCTGTGAGTCTCTTCAGCAAACAGTGCTGTTGAGGGTCCCCATAGCCCAAAGACAAAATGACAATAGCCTGAGGTATCAATGGCTTTTCCACAGAACCAGGATAGTTATGTTTTCTCTGGTCCATCTGTCTTTATGCTTCTGGATGTAGAAGTCATCTCTATATAATCATACTAGAACTTAGAAAAAAAATCATAATTTAAACTGTTTTCTGAAAAATTAAATTGCGTTTGGCCTAGTTTATCTAAAACACAACAACAAAAAAAGACATTCTTATGTGAGGGGAAGAAAGAAAGTTAGAAATATTAGCAGGAAGTAGAAGTATTGTTGGGACAAACATTCAGGAGCTAGAGCTGTTGTAGTGCTCAAAGTAAACCATGGTGTTTAAATTTTCCTATTTGTAGAAAATCTTGTTAATTTTCAGTTTTGAAAGCACAGATTGAATTTTCCCCCTCACTTAAATGCTATAAATTGCATGTTTCATTAGGAAGTTGTATTTTTCTCAAAAAATATTGACAATGGTTTTTTTTTTGTTTCATCACTGCTTCTCTATTAAAACAAGCCACCAGATATATTTTAGCTTCAGAGTAGTTTTTTTGAATTTCATGTGTTTTAAACTACATTTTTGTTACAGTTGTTTTTTTCAATAACTTCCAATGAACAGATACTATACAATAATGGTCTTTTGACAATATTTTTGTTGTGAAAACTGCCTTTGTTTCTCAGAGCTTCCTGTAAAATCTTTCCTTATCCAAACACATGATAAAGATGAATTTGCTGTTCTTGCTAAGAATTATTACACACTTTTCCAAGGCCAGTTACAAGAAAATAAATAATTAGAGCTGTATGTGCAGTTACCCTTTTTGCCATTCAGCTCAGGATATGAAACAGTTGAGATCCACAAGGAAACATTTTAATATGTTTTGCTCTCATCAGCCTTGAAATTAGCTGCAAAAATAATGCACACTTATGCATAACTCCTTTGTTACACGCATGGTATGACAGGATTCCTGAGGCCAGACTCAGATTTTTGCAAGGGCTCTTTATAAGTACTTACTTATTTAATGGAAGAAAAGTTACCAAATACCAAACTTGCTATGTATTATATGGTTTCTAAAGTATAGCCCTGTATTTCCTTTGAAAGGAGTAAGCATGGAAAAATTACCTTAAAAAATGATGTGTCAGCCAGGTAATTTTCCCTTTAGATATAATTGATTCATAGGGGCTGATTCTTGTTGCTGTGTTGCTCAGTGAACAACAATACAGCCTGATATAAATCACTGTATTGCTTTATGTTGATATTCTTCTTAACTGAGTGACACTGCATTGTATCAGCATAATAAAATCAGAATCATTCAACAGTATCTCAAACATTAGAATAATTAATAAGTGATTTTGGGCATAAAAAATACTGAGTTCTGGCACAGCCACAGTTTGAATGGATTGACTTGGATTTAACTCAAGGTTTGCTCAATACAAGACTAGTCTGAAACAGCAAATGTAGTTACCAAATCAATGACATATGACCACAACAGAAGCATATTTGATGGAAAAAGGAAATTGAGAAATCCAAGACAATAAGATAAGGCAGCGGTCTCTTCATGGTTTATTAAAGTTAGGAAATGTGTAACCTAAGAGACCAACTTACCCCATATTTTTGCAACTCTCATTCAGAGCTAGTATTTTGCATTTCAAACAGTATTGTTACTTGAAATGAAAAGTTGAAACTTAGATGATTATTTTCTTTTTTTTTTTTTTTCACTTTGTGATGTGTAAACGAAAGTTCAGACTTCTTTTTGTTGTTACTCTTTCATCTTTTACCTCAAAACCCAGATACTGTTTGGACTGGAAGATTCTTTTCTACTTGTTCCCGAGCACCAGGTGCTGTTGACTGACTGAATAGCCTGAGTTAGTAACTGGAGGGTTAGGCCTGACTTTGTTAGCCCCTGAGACTAGCCCACCTATTTATGGCATCTGCTAATGGGGTGAAAGGACTGACTTACACCGGCTTTTGTCACCTGCTTGCAATTTTCTTCCAGTTGTAAATATTTATCCCCCTACCTAGCTCCAGTCTCCATCAGAACTGAATATCTGATTACTCACTAACTTTATTCTGTCAAAATGATTTGAGTGACTTTAAGTATGTCCTAATGGGAGATTAAAAAACAAACAAAAAATAACCCCTGAATCAAATTGGACATAACTGGGCTAGAGGAGACTATGCATGCAGTGGCACCTCCCCTGGGATGGAGGCCTGAAAGAGCAGCTTCGAGACATCTGTATGGGTAACCACTGACTCTGAATGTGCCACAGCCAGAGATGTTTATAT
Source organism: Aegithalos caudatus (assembly GCA_013389925.1). Classification (NCBI taxonomy): domain Eukaryota; kingdom Metazoa; phylum Chordata; class Aves; order Passeriformes; family Aegithalidae; genus Aegithalos; species Aegithalos caudatus. The sequence continues at coordinate 134,201 of WEIU01023465.1, forward strand.
GATCTGTTTATATGACTGTCTTTAAATCTAGCCTCACCTTCACTGCATTTTTCAGTTAAGAAAAAAGTGTGAGGTGACAGCAGCATCAGTGAAATAGCGGTGTCAAAACATCTAGAAGAACAAACATTCCCAAGTAAAGGAGGTATTTTTTAGCTGTAATTTTTAGGCTTTGGGATGGGGGTAATAAGTTAGTAACCTATTTTAATGCCTGTGATTAAATTGCCTTTGGAAATCACAACTACTGCTAAAAACATGGTGACTTCTCACCTTCACTGAAAGTTTTATAGAAACTTGGACCAGTTTTTCACACCTCTGCACAGCTGCTCCCTAGCCACTGGAGGGTATTTCTCAGGATGTCAGTGTATGTTAAGAAGATAATGCCAGTTCAAGGAATCCTGCCTCCTTGCATGTGCCTCTTCTGCTCGTCTCTCGTTCCTGCCCCAACACCACAATGTATTATCCTCTCCAGGCTTTCTCATCACCCACACCCTTTCTGCAATCCACCTTCTAAAAGAGCCCCACTAACAGCTTCATGAGGATTGCTGTGGGGGCACCAAACTGGTGTGGTGAAAGAGGAGAAGCCTGGGTTTCTTAAACCCAGGTTTTGCTGTGGAAGCCAGTGACAAGTGAAACAACCATTGAGACAATAATGTCTAAAATTATTGTAGAATAAATATGTTAAAATGTTCTAGAAATTAGTTGGAAGACCAAAGATGACTGGGTACAGGTGGGACTTTTTTTTTTTTTCAACTTTTCAAAGACAAATGATCTGAAAATATACACATTTATTATGCTTTCCAACATGACAAAACAAGAGCATCCAAATTTTGTCTTTGACTTTCATATCCATAGAATACTGTGTATGATATAGTAAATCTAATTATTGTGGTCACTTGCATTTGAAATTTGCTAGTTAGAAACATAAAAAGTAAAGCATTGAATCAACATTTTAGCATTTGTAAAAGATTGTTCTTATAAAGCAGCTGTTTTGACCTGGCCAAGAGTGTGAGAAGAATTGCAGATTTGTTCACTGGTGAAAGTCATTTCAGGTAAAGTTTTAAAACCCATATAATCTGGACAACAGTGAGTTCTTTCATACTGTTTTTTCCTTTATTTGTGAAGCTCCTGCTAGAACAGAATCCCAGTAATTTGAGAATGAGAACATTTGAGAACACCTATAACATGAGCAATAATCATAGTTCAAGAGGCCAAACACTGATTTATAGCATTCTGTGTAGGAAAATTGCTAACAGGCAAGAGTCCAAAATACTGTAACCATCTTAAAATGTTTCCAAGAAAATATCTGACTTTAATAATGACTATGCATTATGTAGGAAACATGAATGCTAGAGGTTAAAAGATCAGCAGAGGGTTCTCAGCAATGCCAATTTAACACAGGAAGCAATGGGGAAAGTTTAAGATTAAACTGTTCAGCTAAAGCCAGAAGGGAAGCTGAGGCAAGAAAAAGAAAACATTGGGTCATAAATATGATGACATCTCTATGCCAGGAAGATGAGTCACAATAGTTGTAAAGCCTGGGTACAAAAATTCATTATAGATTCTAGAAAGTCAGAGTTGGTAATTGTGTCATGTTTTCACCATAGATAAATCTATTTCTGCTTTTGATGAAAAAGTCAAGGGAGTGCAAATGCAATCAGATAAAGTACACGGTAAGCCACATACTCAAAGTACCCCCTTTAATTTAATAAAATATAATAGTTTGCCAATGAATTCTTTTCAGGTTAGGCAGAGAAGGGGTTTTCTTTAATGTATTTAGGTATCAGGTAAAATATTGCAGAAATTTAAGCAAAAGAAAAGCATATTGTTCTAATTTGCTTAGATCTAGAATGCATCAACTAATTAAAGAAGCTGAAGAAAGTGTCATGACCATCTCTCTGCTTTCAAATGAGGAGAAATACAAATGCTGCGAGAAGTTTAATTCTATGGCCTTCACTCAGGAAAGCTCTCAAGCACGTTCTTATTTTTAAGCTCAAATGTTCCAATGGAAATCATTGGTGGTGCGTAAACAATTGCAATATCAAGTTGTTAAAATGTTTCATGTTTAGTTTTTTTTCATTATCTTGCATATGTGTTGTAGGTTCTCCTGCTGCAAAGCAGCAAGCTGCTACATGTCTCTTGTAACTGTGGGTACAGAGGAATTTACAATGTAAGCATTTTGTTTCATATTTTGCTAACTATGTGCCCTTACCTCAAGTCTTTGCTGCAGATTCATTGTAGCACATAAATACTGCAAAACTAACAGAAATTCAGTGGAGTGGATGGGGGCTAATGCTTCTTTATTGTCAAAAGACATTTATTTGTGGGAGACTTTATGGAGCAAGAGCAATTTATCACAAGTTTTATTGCTTTGCATGTGAGGTTGGGTAATGATTTAATAAAACTCTATTGTTTGCTAACTGGAGTCATGGCATTTTGTAAAGGAAAGGGACCTTTTATGTAGTAATACAGAAGTACTCTGGCTGTCATATTTGTAAAGGAAATAATCTACATTCATTTCTTAATAATACAGGGGTTTGAGGTTATGCAAGTACACCAGTGCAAGATGGTGTTTAGCTATTTAAGAGACAGACTACTCCATTATTTTTCCCCCTTAGTTCTTCCTGTTTTGTTCATAATAGTTTTAGCATTTGTTTGCACTTACAGCCTCCTGCTTCTAGAGAAAAAGAAATTATTTTTTAGAATTATACAGTTTACTGCCTGCAATATATAAAACTGTGGTTTGCTTATATTTTAGTGCAGACTCTATCCATATTCTGTGTTCAGTTAAATACTTTACGAAGGAGAATAACATCCTCTTGTCCTTCATTGTTTCTGTTGATTCTGTGTCTTGGGATTTTAACAGGAAGAGAGGCTCCAGTTTAAAGCCAGAGTTAGCAACTAAGGGTTTCAAAAATACAGGCTAAGCAATTACCACAGAAGTGGCCAGAGCAGCTAGTTTGACTGTGGGTCTAAGATTTTCCAAAATTTTTCTTTAAGAAGTGGTTCTGGTTACAGCTGATTTTAATAATCACAGTTAATACTGATTTTCTTCATGGTATCCTGTTTGCAGCATCTGGACAGGCAGAATCCTGATTTCTGCCAAGGATTTCCAGGCAACACAGTAAGAGGCAAATGCTAACCCTGCTGTCAGTACCAGAGAGATTATTGCTATAATTTAAAAGACTGCAAGCTGAGAATAAGTTGACCTATATTGTTGGACTTTTCCTTAAAAATGCAACAAAAAGTAAATTCAGATCCAAAATCTGCTTACTTGGTTTCTGCATTTCATTTTGATGCAGCAAATGCTTCTAGATGTGCACAAGTCTAAAAAAAAGTGTACTAAAAAGTACAAACCTTACTTTTAATTTTTTTTTTTCCTCCTGAATGTTTAAACCAGTGCAGAGTGGCCAGCACTGAGACACTTCTGATCATCTGCAGGTCTGCATTGGGAGGCTCTGCATTGGGACACAAGAAAAGGATTTTATTTTACAATCTGGAGATGCAGTTGCTGTCTTTCAAAATATGGAAATTTGAATCACTGCAGCCTATGAACTACTCTACATTTTGTGGCACAAGAAAGAATGAATAAACTGTGTCCTCTGTGCATATCAGGCTTGGTACAACAGTGTTTGCTGGTGTGAGAATGCACCTTCTATTTACTCTTTTTGTAAAAAATATGTTTTGGGAAATTTATGCCTCTAATAGCACATTATTTACTATTCATTAGAAGTTACCTGGCTTTATAAGTATTCAAGTTTTCTTTTCTTCAAGTTGGGAGATGCTGTTGAACTTCGAATTATCCGTCTCTGAGGAAGGAAGCCAATTAAAAACCAGAGACTCTTAATCCATCTTTCTCCGAAGCATCATGATGTTATTCCAGTGTCCTAGGTTGAATAATATCAGATAAACCTCTTAGATTTTAAGGTGCATTTGCATGAGGAGGGGTAAGATTTGAGGGTGTGCCATTACCTGTGACTTGTCATATAATAGAAAACTTCCTGGGTTTAAAGTTCCTCCTGCTGCTGATGATCAGTGGCACTCAAGCTGAACTGTTGCTTCAGAGTAGCTGAATGAGCCAGTATTTCAGCTGTGTTTCTGATGGGGAGAATGCTCAGTACTTGTGCTGGGGATTTTACCGACATATACCTGTGTTGTTTTTTGATGGTTTTTTCTTAAAGAAATCCCCATAAACTGTTTACAGCTATCTCAAATTTGTAAAAAAATGTTCTGATCTCTAGGTTCTTCTCAACTATTGAATTATGTACTCAGTTAAAATTAGCTTCCTAGCCTGATCACTTCTGTTCGCACTGCACATATTTGTATAATAATGGTACGTGAATGCAAATAGGAGCATGGCAACACCCAAACAAATTTAAATTTTAATTTGCTTGAATCCTGTTCGAAGATTTGGTGTGGTGTTGTTCAAAACAAAGTGCTTCTGAATCAGAAGCTATAAACTTACAAGAGAGAGTGCTGGAAATAATCCATGGACATCTTGTTCTTATTAGACATGGGCTAAATCATTCTGACAGATTTCAAACCTGCTGAAATATTGCTCATTAAAATTTTGATGGTGATTTCAGCATTACTGGGAGCACATTTTACCTATATCTTTAAGGATGACTATGAAAAAGGGAGAAGACAAGTATATATGATGAAAAATAACCTGAGCAAGGAGTCAGAGAGCTGACAGCGTGAAATAGACACACTGGGAAAGCAGCAGAGAGAAAAAAAAGAACAATTTTTTGCAGTTATGTCTGTTTAGGACTGAGACTGTGCCAAACCTTGGACTTGGAGGCTATTTTGTCCTTAATACATTGCACATGATTGTCTGTAGCTAGAAAAACATTTTTTGTGGTTTTTAAAAAAATTGAATTATCCTTATATGAAATAACATAAACTATGAGTTTAAATGACAGAGTAAAAAGAAATTAAATTCACTTTGTAAGCCCTCAGAGAATTTAAAAATCCCTTAGGTTCACAAAACCTCAAGCTCCATAAGGTTCATGTATTCCCAGAGAAGGACATCCAATGAAGTTATTTGCATGAGCTTTAATTAAGTTTTCATCAGACTTTTTCTATTTAGCTAAGGGATTCTCCTTTCAGGACATGTTTGTGTTAAGGACAAGATCCAAAATATCCCTATTGACAGTTCCTGTGCAATCTAGATGGAAGTTAGTTAAAGAGAGAGATTATAAGACCTGGGTAACTTTCAAAGGTACAAGACCATGGACAGTTGAGTATTATTATGACTTTCAGTTTATTTCAGCGGCTATGTCTTTTTCCAGATATGATCATTTGCTTTTTAGAATCTGCAGTTTTATCCATTGGAAGCATTTATTGTGTCTAAGCTCCAGAGAGGGTATATACACTTTAGTGTATTCCTTATAATAAAATTATCTCCTGTTGGCTGCCTGTAAGTAATTCCCTACTCAACAGGCTGTTTTAGCTTGTTCCTCAGGAATGTCAGACTCCACCCTATATGATGTCCAGGCTCCCATCTTAGCACTTTAACAAACTAACTGTGTCCATTTTTCAGACCTTGGACTGCTACTGAGCACTGTGGAGTTGGCTTTAAGCGTTAGCTTCAAAAGGCTTGCAGCACTCAAACCTGCAGCAGCCACGTGTCTGCTAGGTAAGTAGTGCCTAACAAGTGGGCACCAAAGCAGGGGCGTGTGTGGAGTCAGGCAGTGAAATAAGCTGATGGGAATAGTCAGTATCAGTAGACTGACTGATAATCAACAGAGATACCATGGGTGAACATAAGGATGGCTATGCTAGGTCAGGATTCACACAACCCAATCTGGTGTCTGTGACACTTATGTGGCCGGGTGGCGTTCTGATCTTGAAGGTGGTTTTCAAGAGGGAGTCTCATAAGTAGCACTTCAAGTAGTCTGACACCTTCCCCAGATCCAGGGAACTTGTCTTTAAAATTTGTAATGTGGGAGATCGTTTTTTTAATCCTGAATTTAAAAGCGTTCCTACTTCCAAACTACCAGTAAACTCAAGTGAATGCCATCATTCAGGAAAAATTTAGGAAGAGGTGGTCTGGTTGCTGCTTAAGTCCATATTAACTTTTATCAGCTTTGATGTTCCTTGTAAGGAATTGCACCCATTTAATGAAAACGACACCTTTTAGTTCAGTTTGAATTCTTATCTGGAGCTTCATTTGATAGTGTTCACTTTTTAATTGGTAGATGCAATACAAAATTGTGCCAGACTACCATCTCCATGACACTTGTGATTTTACACATTTCCTCAGTCATCTGTTTCCATGACTAGAGTCCCAAGTCATTTGATAATTTCTTTATTTGGAGCTGTTTAAGACTTCTGATCACCTGTCCTTGCTCTTTTACCACTTTTATTAATTTATTATTATTATTATTATTATTATTATTATTATTATTATTATTATTTGATTTCTTGCTTTGTTTAGAGCCCCATTTCTTTATTCAGCTTTGGAGTTATCTCTGGATCGTTGGTAAAGCTTTCCTCTGGTCAGAAATCTTCCTTAGTGTTATTAGCCTGATTAGACAAAAATGACTGCTTTTAATTTTTAGTTCTTAATTTTTCTTAAGACACATTTATGTACACGCATCAGTGTGAGTATATGTGAGTGCTTGGGATTTACTTCACCTGCACTTCTACCATGGATAACACAAAGCTGTTTACTCATTATTGTACTTGGAGTAGGTTTGGAAATTCAGGTGTCCTGCTTTCCTGGGCTGTATATGACCCCGTGACTGGAGACCCACACAGGCTCTTCCTCACACTCAAATTACAGGATCTTCACTTCAGCCATATGCAGTGTGACTGCTTCAGGGACACCCTTACTGCAGCAGGGCTTTGCCTCCTGCTTCAGGCCATCTCTGAGAGATGGCAGAGGTAGGCTTGCATTTGCTTGGTATCTGGAACAGGATTTCCTTATCATCTGCAATTGCTAAACTATTGTGCAACAGGACTTCTCCTCCCAGTGAAACATCTGCTGCAATACTTCCTCCATTACTTACTCCTATAGTAGGGAGTGTGTGCATGTGCCACACAGCACTAGGAAGTGTGCACAGTGGCACTGTAGGTGTCAGAGGCCATGGGTCATAGAGCAGTTGCTGGTGACTTTGGATCATGTGCAGGTGATAGATAGCGTACTCTGCTGAGAAAGGCATAGGTGCATACAGGATTAGGCAGCAGGAAAGAGAGTCCTAGGATTAATTTGGGACTGAATAAGTGTACAAGGTTAACTTGATCTCCATAAGATGTTGATGATATTGCACAGAAAGTAATTGAGCAGCAATTGCATTGTCATCATCGTCAACATCATGCAGCACTGTCAAGCTCTGTAAGAGGTCATCAATATCCCAGGTGCATGATGTGGACTTACTAGGAAATAGCTATTTCACTAGAAATAATTTCTGTGGGTTCACAGAGGTGGTATTATTGTTATCCCTGTGTAGTTCATGAACTAGGGGAGGAGAGGGATTTAGAATTGTCTAAGCCAAGATCAAAGTGTCTCTTACAGAGCCAGAAGTGATACCTGACACCTGCTGCCTAGAGTCCTAGTATCATAACTGGCCACCAAGCTAACTTCCCTTCCTTCCCTTTCCCTTCCTTCCCTTTTCGGATGGAACTCATCTTTAGATCTGTGTAATGAAGTGCATTAGTGCAACATGGTAATGGAGCTAATTTCTCCTTGGAGGCTCTAGTAAATTTGGAAGGATCCTGTGTTCCCTTACTGGTGTGTTGTTTCTCTGCCCACCTGAGAACAAAGTGAGGGTGGCAATGGTGATGGCAAGGAGACAATTTGAGGTGTATAACTCCATGTGGGGGTGCCTTCTTCTGTGTATGCAAAGGAGCAGGGGATAAAATTCAGATCTCCTTGGAGTAAAGTAAGAAAGTAAGGACATGAGAGTTTGTATCTGAATTTGCCTATTTCAGTTTGCAAGTATAATGAGTTGTTTATAAGAGTGTTCAGATGAGTATTTTTTTACAAATGCACTATTACCTATACAACACCACCCTGTTTTGTACAAATGTTTGAAATTAGTAGAACTGTTGTTGAATAATGAAATGAAAACATCACTACATTAGCTGCAGATTGATACACCTTTCTACAAGCAACACAGCAGTTGCTACTGTGGTTCATGGCAATTATCAATGCCTACTGATAACCAGAGAGACCTGTGGAAATGCTAAGGAAAGTTTTGTTTTGTTTGAAATCTCATAGTGAAATTCTGAGTAGGGGCTCTTAAGCTAGAAATCTTGAGGCACCTAGAGGAGCTTTAAACAATAAAATATTAATAACCAAAAAATAATAATAAAATGAACAATTTGTTTTTCATGTAGAAGAAAATCGGTTTATCTGTTTGTTTTTCTCAAAATACATCATCTCCAGTAATATCCATCTCAGTAAGGTGAGTAACTTAACCATTTCAATGTGTGAAAGTACATGTTTATTATAGTTTCTGTGAGTCTTTTTTGATCATGCATACAAAATAAGGAATTTTGCTCTCAAAGCCTTACAAGGTCTGGTGCTAGTGAATACATGAGAATAATGGTGCCAACAAAGTTCTCATCCTTTTTTCATCCATGGCCTCTTTATCCCCTTTTGAGTGACTAGTGTTAACATCATTGTCCACATGTATTCATGCACAGGAGCTTTTAATCTCAGCTTTTCTGCACTGAGTGGTTGTGCATATGTGGACACACTGTTGCTGTCATGTTAAAAGATGACAAAATGACTTTTGCTCCAAGTATTCTCCTGCCATTTGCTCTTTACTGAAGTGTATTCACATAAGTGTTCTTTCCAACTTCCTGTATTTTATAATGTGTAAGCACTTACATCACATTATTGAAATTATTTTTTGCTTAATATTGAAAACTATGTATAATATGCTTTATGCATAGGTGCTAGTGGTTGTTAGTTACTGTTTTTGAAACAAGTTACATATATATATATATTTCAAGTTGCATAATTATTAATGTTTGCCTTGAGCATCGTAACTTGCTAGTGTTGAAATAGAAAACTGCATGTTTATTCTTGCAAAATAGTTATAAAGGAGTATAACTACCAAAAGTACCCTGTAACACAGAGAAAGATGTAGAATCAAAACATATTCTCAGCTATGTTAAAAAAATTACTGGATTGAACTTAAGGGTGTGTTCATATATGAAATGAGACAAACATTAGTTTTTTCTATTTTATGAATAGTTTTCAGAGCATAAATTGTATGGTTCATTGGTCAGATTAATTTCTTTGGATTATGATTAAAACTATATTTTGGATGGTTTGTGATTAAGATCCTTCTGAAAATATTTTACATTTCTCTGTCTGCAAAATGAAAGTGTCTTGCATAAATTTTTGATTTATTCAAGATGCCTAATCAAAATAATGCATAATATACCTTTGAATGAGATAAGTTTGTTATATTTTTGGAAGCAATTGCTTATTTATTAAACAGCAATAATTTGCCTTTATCTTTTGTCTAAGCATTTATTATTTTCATCTCATTTTCCAGAGACACTTCATTACAATGATGTTTGTTTTATTGCTACTGCAGTATTAAAATAGATATTCTATCTTATAGATATGGGTTAGAGTTCTGACCAAAATTGAACATAAACTCTCTTCAGATTGTAGCACCTCATATACAAAATTATTAGGGTCACTTATGATCTTGTGAACAAATGACCTGTGCATCCAAGAGAAATGGGAAAGGGCAAAGGCAACACAGCTTGTTTTTGTACTGCCCCCCATTTGTAGGCAACAGTACGCAGATGAATATACAGTAAAAAGAAACAAAGTCTGAAAGTTAATACCCCAGGCGCCAAACACATGTCTGTGAAAGAGGAATGCAAGCAGACATCTCTATGTGCAGTACATTAATTCCTAATGGGCTCTTTCTCTTTTACAAAGGTCAGATCATTGTATGGAACAGAATCCCATCTCAGCAATGCATTACCTGCCTCGGTGTGTGTGCAGTCATGGTGTAGCTGGGTTTCCTTGTTCTGGGGTGAGCACCCCACAGTAAGCAATTAATATTTCCACTGGTAAGCCATGGACAGCTCAACAGGTCAATCCTGATAATGCTGGCTGTGTATAAATTGTTTTTTTTTTTACTGCCAAAGTCTTCTTGGCCTCACAGTGCTGAGTGTTTCTGTAACACTAGAAGGATGGGATGCTGAGGAAGATGCCTGCACAGGATCATACCCCTCCTAGGGTTTTATTCATATGGCCCTTAATTTAATATCCTTCTTTCCTTTTTATTTGCTGGTGATGTGATGGAAAACATAACGTTGATAATTTTAGTCTCTGAAGCTGGGGTGTAACACAGTCATGATGCGTGAAATCAGTGAAAGCCCTGCCACAGCCTCCAATGAATTTTGCCATGGGAGAAATCAAGCCTGGGCAGAGCCAGTGAAAGGGTCACTAACATACCCTCAGGAGAGAATGGAGCGACTTTGTAGATGGCCTTGCTGCTCCTGAACAAATGCACAAGACATGGCCAACTGCAGGAACAGTTTCTGGCTGTGGCCATCTGTCCAGCAGAGACCACCAAACCCACACTTGCTTCAGCAACCAAACAACTGAGAAAATGTGTTGGCACCCACAGCTGAAATCATACAACAATCTAAGAGGTTGAAAATAATAAGCAAGTCCTTGAGTCTTTGCCTCTTTTGGGACATATCTTCTTTCTAAATCAAGGCTCCTAATTCAGATTTTGGACTATTTCGTACTTCTGGTTTCATATACATACAAATAACTGTAGGACTGCACTTTGCGAGTCTTATATGTCAGCATTCCTCTTGGTTTCAAAAGTATTTTTTTCTCAACTAAGAACCACAAAATTTCGTAAAACAAGTGTATGCAGGATTTAAACTATGATTAACAGGTACTGTAACAGTATTAGGTTAACTTTTGTCAAGGGAAGCTGAGTGGAAGAAGAGTAATTGAGACTGGAATTTCTCATTACCTTTGTTATCCAAATATTTGACAAAAATAAAAACCGATCTTTGTATAAGTAAGTAATACTTTCCAAGGAGGTTTCTAGCATACAGTGCTATTGAATTTGTGTTTCAATGACACCTTATGTCTAGATTTCTATACGAATATATAAACAGTTTATACAGCTTGTTAGCATGGTGTGAGTATTGTAGATGTTGCATAACAATGTTTATTATTTATCTTCAAATTTTTCCTTTAACCTTTTCAAAACTAACTGAGAATCTTATATGGTGAGTGTAACATTTTTATAGGTGATTATTACTGAAATCTCACTGTTTTGTACCACGCAGTGAGAATAGAAGTTGTGAAGAGTGTAATAAATATGCAATCATCCTAGATATTTTGAATCAGTTGTGTCTTGTTAACTCTAGCTATAACACTGACTGAAAATTTTAAGGGAGGATGAGGAAAAGGGATTCTGAAATTTCTATCAGATATCCTTTTCACACCCATCATCCATTTGTGAAAGAATGAAGTTTGCGCATTAGAAGGGTGCAGGATGTGAACTCTACAGGTGCTCAAGAAAATGTATTTCAGTGTTATGTAATGAAATCTGATGGGTGAAAATGGCCTTCAAAGGCTATTTCCTTCCTTGAACAATAAATGCTGTCATCAGCCGTTTTTGATTACCCCGTGAATTATGATCACGTCAAGGCAATAGGGCTCTGGTTACAAATGCAAAAAATCTTCAAGTCTAAGAATAGTCATATAATCATGAGCAAAAGATGACCACCTGCAGTGGTGTTGGGATTATTCTCATGGTCCACAATGAATTGTTGGGTCAAGACTCCCCTGTGTAAGACAGTCCTGAGTCTTCAGTATCCATGATATTGGCTGTGGTTGTAATGCTTATGTTGCTGAGAGAAAATACAGTAACTCCTAGAATATAAAGTATGAAAAACTGTGGAGAAGGGAGAAAAGTGGAAGTGACAGATGCTTAATCAGCAGAAAAAAACCCATTCTTGTTTCTTGGCTACTTTATATGTATATGTAAAGAGAGAGCAAAATCTTTTGGGGAAACAATTTGGCATGTTATCATGGTATTATTCTAGAGAAAAAGAATTACACTAGTATGTAAAAAAAAAAGTGGAGAATAAACACAACAACAATGGATTTGAAACAAATCAGGTTCCTAATTTCTACCTCCAGATGAGACTACTGAGTACACAATTCTTTCTTTAGCATTCAATGTATTTCTTTAGCAATACAATGAGTCAATGAGTAAGATAGATTAATATTCATACTTCCACTTTTCTTACTTCTTAGCATAGCAATCTAAACACCCCTTTCCTGGTCACACCTTTTACCCCTCAAGCTTTCCTCTTTCAATTTACATTAGACACTGTATTTTTTAAAATGTTTTGTATCTTTATCTGTTGCACTTTGCTGAATTCCTTGCAATTTGTAGCTGTCATTCTGGTATTGAGGTATCCAGATCTCAGCTAGCTCCAGATATCCGGGAAATATGCACAGAATTATGTTTTCAGGCTTATAAATATTTTGACATTCAGTCAACTCAGTCTTTTCTAGTAAGGCTGCTCTTTATCAAAGGATTTAGTAGTTATTTCCTATAGGTATTTTTCCCTAAATGGAATCCCACTCGCTTGCTTTCCATCAGAATTTTTTTATCTCATTGTTTTATTCATGAACACTAATCCAGTTTTTGATGTTCATCTTGCATCTCACCCGTCACTAGAAGAGCAACCACTTTTGATGAATGTAATTGCAAGATTTAGATTTCCCACCATTTCCAGAAGGGAATCCTGTGCTGCTTACTACTTTCTTCCATGCTTTAACCTAGAAAACCAAATACAAATGAGTTTTCCACTGATTCATGGGGCATTCACAAACCACCAACTTTTTAGAGCTTCCTAGTCTTTTAGGAGGTTTGCTGTCTACAGTCAAACCAAAGCAAAGTCCAGCACACAAATTAGAAAATAAAGAAAAGGGACAAGTGCTCTCAACTTTGCATGAATCCTTCTTCAAGGACTTGGAGGTGCCAGATCCTACTAGCAATCAGAACCACCTATTGATGACTCATGCTGCGCTTCCAAGCTGATGGAAAATAACCCCCAAATGCCATCTGGATCCTAGTAGCAGCTGAGCCAGCACTGCCTTTGATGAAGTGCTCCTTTGCTGTTAGTCCCCTTGCAATACTAAAGCTGTCAGCCAACCCAGGGAAGCCACAAGTGAAGGAGACAGGTATAGCTGCATGGTGAAATGTGTTCCCAGAGATGTGCCAATGGCCATGAACCTCCTTACTCTCAGAGCTAAATACAAAAGTCTTTCCTTTGATTTTGTACTTACCTAAGGCCCTCTTATATGCAATAAACAAGTTATTCTAGTAGCTGGAAGGGGGGAAAGAGGATTTGTGTTTAAGTATTTTGATTGTATTTTGCTATGGTTGTGTGGGTTTAATGCTTACCTAAACAACCAGAAACATTCAAAAGTACCCTGGTTAACCAAGTGACTTAGTTAACACTCCAAGGAAGGTTTAATATAATTCCCGCTTTTTGAGCAAATATCTTTTTCTACAAATTAAACAATGAAGCTGAGCTCTTCAGCTGATAGGAAAGAATGCACAGGGCCTAAATTTCAGGACTACCTGAATCATGTCATCCACAAAGTTGCGTGATACATAAAGCTGCTGGGATAATTATCCATCACCTGTCTGCTCCCTGCCATTAGTGCCCACTGGGTACTTTGCCCTGGGTACAGGTTAGGACACCAACCCAGGGAGGGATCCAGTCTTATGTGAGGAGAGGAAGCCTTCAGTGCTCTTGGGAGAGCAGATAAATGTTAAAGACTGAGCCGAGACTCTCACAGGTGAGGCTGTTTTTGATTGTGCTGATCTTGCCTTTGTTGTCAGGAGTAAGAATGATGCAACCGCTCAGAAATGTTGAAGCAAAAAATCCCTGTCTTTAAAAGTAATTGCTTCCTTGCTTTGTAAACTGCCTACTCTTTAAGCACTACGAATCACTGTAATTAATTCTTAGTTCAAGCTGCTGTATCTATGTTACATTGTTGTGTTTACTTAGACGTAAAATGCATTATTCTTTACAAGATAATGGCATCAGTCCACACCGTGTCTGTGACAGGCACAGGCAGCTCTAAGCTGAAACATTAGGTGGAGTGTTATAAAGCTAGTTATGTGCCAATATGTTAATTAATTAATCAGAGGCATGTTTTCAAAGCATTCTTCGTACCTCAGGTGGGGCTCCTGGGCTATTATGAAATGCCAAACTTCCCTTAGGGCTTTGAGGATTGCGCTTCTAAATTCCTCACAAGTTCAGGGAAGTAAAAGGGTATGTTTTTGGTGTGAGTCACTGGAGTGAGGCTGGAGATAAAGATTTTTTTGTTTTGTTTTATAGTGGAGGAGGAGGGCAGTAACTAGCCAGCAAGCAAGCACTTCAGGAAGGAATTAGGTGGAGGGCAAAGCTGTATTTTTCTAACCCTATGAGCCTATTTTTTCTAAACACATCAAAAATTTAATTTTGTTTTAGTTTAATTTCTTCAAACTTTCTTCATTTTGAATTCAACTCTCTGGTATATATTAGCCAGCCTTCTCTTGTCTTCTGGTTAGAAACACAGCAGCTTGTGCAGTACGGGGCAAGTGAATTTATGCCTTTCACTGTTCAGCATCAAGGACTTGAAAACAGTGTATTTTATCCTGTGTTTTCACAAACAAAAAATTCCTCTTTTCTTTCAGCTTGTCTGTGAACCTGTGAGGTACCTGCAAGGCTGTATCTGTAAATCCCCCCACAGCTTCTTTTTTTTTGTAGTAAAAGAGGAGATGCCTATTAAATAACTTCATTCCACTTCAGTGGAGGTCTAGGGTGGGCAGGAAGTATGAGATTTGGGGGAAAAAAAAGAAAAAGAAAAGAAAAAGAAAAGAGAAAGAAAAAAGAAAGAATACTTCATAGGGATTTGCTCATTGTTTAAGCCACACAGCTCTAGATATGTAAGTGTTGGAGCTGTGTGATCCAGCAAGGGAAGTTCCTCAACTCTGTAGCTGTCTGTCCAGCCCTGTGCCATGAGAGCAAGGAACAAAGAGATACCTAAAACACATCCTTGGTGAGACTGGCACCTAAAAAGGACCATGCCAATTTGAGACTGGAATGTGTCAGAGACCTGAAAAGGGCTCTCAGCAGGACTGGGCTGAGCAAATGTGGCTGGTGATGTCTGCATGTGGATGGTGATCCCCACTGTCTCATCCCAGCCACTCATGCCAGAGGAAAAAAGTTAACGAGTTGTAGGCCACCTTCTCTGCCTAAAACTTTCACTTGAATTGGCAGGAAGAGTAAGTGTAATGGAATTTTTTAGAGGGTTGGGCAATTCTGTTTATATCTGACTCACATTGCATGTAGATTCATGAAATGTAAAGTGATTCCTGGATTAGATACAGAAGAGAAGTGCCTCACATGTCAGGACAAAACTAGTACTATGTGGCATGTTGGTGCTGAGGGAAGGTCACTCAGTTTTGAATTTTTTCTAATTACCATTCCCACTCAGTATCTCATGCTTTACCTGGGGCAAAGTTGTGCAACACCCTGGGAACACATTTATGCTTTCCCAGCGAAGGTGAGAGGAGAGACTGCATTCAGAGAACACCTCCTAAGTCCTGCACAGCTCAGCCTGGAATATGTTCAGGCAGGACTTTGGGAGTGCATTCAGTGCTGCATAGATATCACCGATGGAGAGAAAAGATAGCCAAATAGTTGGTCTCTTTACTCTGATTCAAAGAGTCAGTCCACTGGAGAAATGAGAAAAGCAAGAAAAGTTTTTCCTCATTTGGAAACTTCACAGAAGCTCATTAGAGCAAGGTCTTTGAGATACAGTATACAGTTAAAGTGCTTTGTGAAAAGTGCCTTTTTTTTCTGAAGAAATAAAAGCTTCAGTAGAACTTCAAACATTTTTTCTTTAATTCTTCTAAGATTTCAGTTGCTGATTCAAAAATATATCTTCAGGAAAAGGAGAAAAATTTGAATGAATGTTGGTGTGAAAGAGGATCAACCTTTCACCTATATTTGTTCTGCACTAATCATGGGAATACAGGCATAAGCTCAAACAAATATGGAAAGGGAGTGGCTTGCTGAAAGCCTTATAAATAAAGTACAAAGGTATCGCAATAGAATCTTTAAAATGGTAGAGTATTTTGTAACCAGGAAAGATTTGGCAAGGATCTCTTATTTACATTCTACTGGATTCAGCTGTTTTTAGCTGTTCATTTGTTGCTTTCAGCTGAAATGGCTAAATACAACTCCACAAGACAACTCTTCTTTTATTGATTTTAAAATGAATGGATATTCCTCTTGAATGTGGTAGTAGAATATCCTGGATTAGAATGTAAACAAATAGTCTAATAAAGAAATTCACTTTCTTTTTCTTGTTTTTTCCTTCTTTCTCTGTTACAGTGTTTCCAAAAGAAATGTACAACAAATACAAGTACGTAAAAAAATCAAGAGTTAAATAATGTAGAAGGAAGAGATGAAAAAAAGAGAACTGCTTTATGTAAACAAGTTTTGACTTTTAATACTGTTTTTATTTAACTTTTCTGGGACTCTGCTGCCAAGTGGACCTTAATTTACAGGGCTGTCATGCACTTGAATTCAGTGGAACAGCTTGTTTGGAAAAAACTACAGAACAGCACTTGGTTTTATGTTACTGGAAAGACGTGTGCTTTCTTTTGGTGTCAGCAGGCGATGGGAGTTTCTATGGACCTGGTGCTAACAGAGTTATAACAGCATGAAACTCAAATGGTACGGTGATGAATGAGCCTGCAGGTTGTGGGAAACAAAATCATGTGCTTTGGAACAGGATGGTGTTTGGTAGCCAAGGAGGATCCTGCCACTATATATGGTCACTATTTTGTTCATGTTCTGAAATTCAGGAACAGCCACACCTTAGACACTTCATGGCTTGACACTGCAGGATGATAACTGACTGCCACTTTGCATGTGGGACAAGCACTCTGATATAATACTCTTGGCTGCACTTACCTGTTTGCATGTTGCAGCTTGTGTTACGTTTCAAACTGATGATATCCTATCCATGATGATAAATAGGAACCAGATTTCTGCACCTCTGCCCATTGGTATTGATGGAGTGGATCTTCTCAGAACTCGTCTCTGAATAATTCTGGATGGATTTGTATCTCCAGAACAACAGCTTATTTGCATTAGTAAATAGTCTAGCTTTATGACTATTTAATATCTTTATCTGTTACTTGAGTCTTTATGCTTTCTTTCCTTTGATAAAGACAGGAAGACCACAAGTTCTCTGAAAGCCAATGGGAAATGCCTATTGTTGTAGTGGAGTCAAGGATTGACCTCTGTTGCTAAGCACAGGCAGAAAAGCAGATAGACGAATTAAATGGGGAGAGGAACAGAGGCTACATTTCTTGCAGGAAATTAATTATTATGTAGTAATTTATTCTTAAAGCTTAATTATTTTAATTAGATATTACATAGATATTACCTAGCTCTTTAAAAGGGGCCTGGGGAACTTCTTGTCGTTTTCATTTGAGCCTGGCAGACACGTAGGGTCCTGCATGCCCCAGCAGGCACTCTGGCTGCTCCTGAGCTGGGGCTTTACTCTTCCAACAGGCCATGAGTGTGGCATTGATGATGACCTGAAAAGACAGCCTGTATTCACCAGTCATGCTTCCCACATTAGTCACAGCATGAACTCAGGAGGAAGCAGAAGGTTTATCTTCCATTTTGCCTTTCCCTCCTTACTGTCTGATTGTCCCAGTTACGCTTGGTCTTACAGGAATCCAGCAGTGGTGCTCTGTTGCTGCAATGGACTCTGACTCCTTCTCCTCAGCATGTTTTGAATGCCCACAGTAGAGTAAGCCTTGGAAACAGTAAGCTTCTGTCTCTGAGATCAGAGCTCAGGAAGTATGTGTGTAAAAATATGGGTGAAACCTTTCACCAAAATGTGATTTCAATGTGATGCCAGCCCTGCAGAGAGCAACATAAGAAGATGGGACTACTTTTCCAGGAAATATCTCAAGTGACTTCTTGCATTACCTAAATGAAGACACACACAATCAGCTCAGTGATTTTATTTTAGGATAAAAGAATATTTTTTGTATAAGAATATATGGAAATGCTGTCCAGTGCTAAGACATAATCCTAGAGGCTTATGCAGTCCCTGCACTGAAGACTTCCACCTTTATTTGGGTTTTGAGTGCATCTAAAGAGCTCTGATACGAGATTTGTGAGACAAAAGCAAAACCATATATATGAGGCCAACTTCAGAAGTTCTTTCACATCCAGAGAGTGTGGGGGTATAGGAATACTGAGAGCCTGGGCTGCATACCTAGTTATGGGACATTGGCTAGCAGGGCCATGAGTTGATTTCATGGTCTGCATGGTCTTTCATGATTGCATGGTCTGCATAATTTATACCCATATGGAGTTCAAAAATCTCTTCCCTGCTCAAAACTCCAGCAAAGCTCTTTTCGTCTGGTTACCCTGCCTTTGCAATGTCATGTTTCCCAGGTCATGTCCAGCCAGTTTGGATCAGAAATGCTTCTTGCAGTAAACATTACCATCATCACCACTCCAACTGAGATGCAAGTCTTGGACTACACAGCTTGACTGAACTTCTTTTGCATGAAGCTGATCCTGTCAGCATTCTCCTGGAGCACACCTAATGGTACGGGGTCAGGATAGAGCTCTTCTGAAGGATATCTACAGGTGCACGTGGTGTGCCTGTTGGAACCTTGAACAGTGACTCTCTTGGGCTACAAATCTGCTTCTCTTGGGCCTCAGGCTTGCAGACTGAAATCTTCTCTTTGTTATTATGTTTCTTTCCAATTCCTACAGCTCCCTTCCAGTCCATTCTGATTTCTGCTTGCATTCTTCAAATCTTTCTTCAAAATCTCACTTTACAGTTTTCTTTCACTATCACTTTCCAGTCATGAGCAAGTTAGCTCTGAACCTAGGGGAAACATGAAGTAGAACACAGATGGCTCAAAAGCCACAGGCTTGGTGTCTCAGTTGTCTGGGAAGAATTACCAAGCAAGACACAGATGAAGACTGGGCTGCTAAGAATTTTTCTCTCCATATCCTGTTCCCAGTCTTCACCAGCCATGAGAGCTCCTTTCTCAGCTGGATGAATGTTTTCATAATTTTTTCAAATAGTATTTTATTAAATTTAAAAGGAGCTAGTTATAAATAGGACACAGCACTCAGGGCTGAGATCTCCTTTAGCCAATGTACACACAGAAGGGTGTGTATGCAATTTTCACTGTCCTGCGTGACCAAAGTGTACATATTTTTGCTGATGGAAAAGGAGCTTAATCCACTGAGGTTGAAGGTGGTTGCAACTCAATTTCTGCTTCTGAAAATGCTGGGGTGTATTTAATCTTGTGCATGTGAGTGGTATGGATGTATGTGGCCTGTTTCTACTCTTAGGGACTTTCAGAGGAACAAGGTGCTTAACTACTTAAGGACAAGCATGTGCACATAGAGCAAGAATGATTAAACTTGGCTGTGCAAAGGCCTCCTCCCTTCCCTGCTCCATCTCTCCCCACATCTTCTCTCCAAAAGTGCATTAAACCACTTCCAAACTGCTCACGCAGTTGGGGATTATCATGCTCTGGGGACTGTAATTATTTGAGATCTGTATACTTCCCAAGTTCTGGAGGCAATTATCATTTGGCCTTATCCTTCAAAGTGTGCTTGCAGAATGTGGAGCTCTTACAGCCGTGCCTCTGAGATATTCCTTACATAACTCCCAAGTTATGAAAATACAGTGTTTAATTTTTACAGGCAATAAGACTGCTTGGTCTATTGTTTCCTGTTAAATTCACCACACCAAATTCCATCCCATGGGAGCTGAAGCGAGTCAGTAACTGAGATGAGGCTTTAGTCCATTCTTTTCTGTCAAAAGTGGGATATTTCACATATCTGACAGTGCATCTGTTAAAGGAACAAATTCCTGTACAGTGTGTTGGCCAATTCTGTATTAAAATCTTACCTTAGATGTGTTCACATTCCCATTCAAACTTGTCAAGTTATTTAACTTATTAAAAAAAAAAAAAAAAAAAGTGTTTTTTCTGTGCTCATTGATCTTGTCTTTTGATGCCATGCCCATTATGCTACAATGCATCTGGAAAATAGCCCATTATTTTTTTTAAGGCAGGAAATAGTATTTATGGCTGTACAATAGTATTTTAAATTATATATGATCAAAAGATTGCAACTTCATTTTCAAATCAAGTCCAAACAATAACAGAAACTACCAAGGTACTGTGCTTTGTTTCCCATTTCTCAGAATATCCCTGGAATTCTGCCTTCCTTAGGTATACTTCCCATACTTCATGGTTTGGGGTCTGAACAGATGTACTACAGCCTGAGAAAACACGAAACAGAGTGTGAAATGAAACAAATACAGAAGTGAAATATATCTGTGGGGAATAGCTTTAATTAGTGGAACTCTGCCTATATGTTGCCCTAAAAGGAACACTATGTTGAGCAAGGGTAACAGAAATACTTGTAGTTTATTTAACCATAAGTTATCATAAGTTACATGATTTCCAGTGGCTGAGCTCAGGATGGTTAATCAAACAGCAATTTTTTTCTTTTATTAGAAAATGCAGTTCATTGCCACTCTGCATTTTAGAAAATAATGGATAGCAAAATTCAGCAATTCATGCGAAATTTCAGGTAGGCAACTGACATGTGGCAGTATCTTGAGAGATAGTAGGAATGAGTGCAGAAAATGAGTGCCTTGGGCTGTGAAGAAATCTATAGTTCTCCATGCTTATGGCAACCAGTGGAAAGCAGGACATATGACTGTTTTTTTTTTTTTTTCTCCTGTAACATATTTTTTGGTGGCAGTGCTTGAGGGAAATGAACAAGTTGATGTAGAGATCTAGATTCTTATTGACAATCTGGGGTTTTCTTTAATTTTTCTTTCCCTTCTATCAATAAAAATGCATCAATTTGATTCTACTGAGAGTAGGGTTTTGTGCAGGCTTCACAAGATTTACTGGTAATTTATTGGTAAGCTGAGGAAATTGAGGGAAGCTCTCTCTTCAGGATACAAGAACATCAGCATTAATGCTCATCTCCTACTAACTTTCCTACTAACAGTAAAAATCTGTGACTAAACTGAATACAAATGCAAGTTGCTCTAAAAGGCATTTGGTTTCTTATCTCTTATTTTCTTGGTAATACATAATTTACAGTCTTGGAGCAGTTTTAAAGTAAGAAATTGGTGCTGCCTGATATCACTAGTTGACTGATGATGCCACAGTGAAGCTATTTCAGTTATGGGAAGCCAAGAGACTGGAGTACCTGGGTTCCCTTCCTCCATGGTGTTGCAGTGACAAGAACATGCTCTGCAAGTTCTGCAGGCTTCTCTTTTTCACTTGTAGCAGGAGGGAAGATGAAGCAGTGCCCAGAAACTAGGAGCCTTGCTGTCCTTGTCTTCAACTGGCCAAAACCACCAATCTTATGGTGTGACTGTCACCCAGCATGTGCAGGCACATGTGGGAGCTTCTTTCCGTGATGTACTGCAGAGTCCTTGTGGAAATGAGTATATAATTGGGGAGGAAACTGTCACAAGTCTCCTGGAAGCTGATGATGGTAAAAGCTACCTTTGCCTTAGAACAAATGTAAAAATCCTGAAAAGCACCATCCATTCAAGGCCATCTGGGGGGCAAGGTGGTTCACTGCAAGGGTTTCAGAAGAGGGTAAAAGAAAGGAATGGTCTATGTCTGGGTGTGAGCTAGATAAAATTGTGTGTAGGCAGTGCAGCTTGGATACCACAAAAGGAGGCAGAGACCATTGGAGAAAGCCAAGAATGGTCAAATGAGCTTCAGTAATGGGGCCCTAGAAGGGGAAAAAATAACAAGGGAAAAGGTCATGCTTTTTGGGTGAAGTGCTGGCTGGTGAATAAAAGGCTTGGAATAAAGAGCAAAGAAATTCCTTCTTGCTGTTTGATGATTGTATTAAGAGAAATACAATTTAATGCCCATTTTCAGTAAATAAACAGGGTTGCTACCCTGTTTGTACACAATTCAATCTTCAGTTTCCTCAAGAAAAACAGTCTGAACACTAGCTAGGGACTCTGGACCAAAGGGGTAATAGTAGCCTCTAATGGGAATAAATAGAGGGTAGGCGGCACTCTTTCAACACATCCTTTGAAGAGCAAACTGAATACAGCCCTTAAGAAAGGTACAGGCACACAAATATTTACTTATTAGGTCTCTATTCATGATGGGCTCAACCCTATTGTACTCAATTGTTGCTTTCAGCCCTCCATAGATCTGTCCCCTGATGTGTGACCTGCATTTTCAAGCAGTAATTACAGAACTGGGTGGCTCTGCACCATCACGGGGCATTTTGAATGGGGGGCAAGAGCAAGTTGTGAGTTCTGCAAAGGCAAAGTTCTCTGTATTGTCTTCAGAACTGGGGGCAGCTCAGAATTTGGGCCCGGATCAACGCAGTGCTCCTGTTACTGATTCACATCCTGAGAGCCTGCAGTAACCCTAAAGAAGGATTAGGGCTTCATTACAGTACTTAATGGATAGAAAATGTCATATTTTGGAAACCCTTGTTGACAGAGCTGCCTTTCTCATTTACCTGCCCTGTAATCAGGATACTGAGAAAGGTCTTAATAACTGTCACTTTCACATTGGGCTTGTCATGTAATTTGATCATGGTAAACCATTTTACAGGATTAATTCAATGTAATATTGGATTTGCAGTTTTGTGAGATTAACGGCTATGGTTTGTTTTTTTTTTTAATAGAAGTGGGCAGATGGACTAGGATTAAAGGAATTCTCTTCCAGCCAGATCATCCTGAAGGAATGAAATGCATTTTTCTGGAGGAATAATTACCTCCTTGGGATATGCAGGACTGTGGTAAAAACACATCATAGGTGAAGAAAGGAGTAGGTGCTGTGCATTCCTGGCTGTGTGAAGTGTCTTGAGTTTGTTTCTCCTATTGCTGAGGGCCGTATGTGGAGCAGAAATACACACCAGTCCCATCCAATGTGTGTGACTGGAGCAGCCACACACTGTGTCACTGGGGGCTCTCAGAAGAGGCCTGGGGCGGCAGGCACCAGGATTGTTGGCAAGAGGTGCTTCCAGGTGCCACCACTGACCCCCACGTGGCAGCCAACAAAGGCCCTATTGAGAAGGGACAGGGAGGCAGGGCTGTGGTCAGGGTGGAGGAACATGATAGCAAGCTCTTGGGGCCAGGGAATCTGTAAAATAAACCTCTGGGCAGCATGAACGTGGAGGTGAGGAATGTGAAACCAGAGTCGAGTTATTTGGGAGCAGTGCCAGTCCAATACTGCGCAAGACATTGCTGGCCAACGGAAGAGGCATAGCTGGTTATAAAATACAGCAGTGACAGGACAAACTCTTTGTTGGTATTAATAACTTAAACTCTGAGCAGATCAACTGCCCACTTGGACCAGGGAACATGAGCAGCACCTGTGGCTCACTGCCTGTTGCCTGGCCACTTTCCCCACCCTGGTTACAGTTTGTGTGACGTCTTTGTGGAGGCACACGGCAAAATGACTCCTGCATCTCAGCCAAGCCTATAGCCATTCCTACTCATGGTTACATCCCAGACACATTCTTGGCCTATTTCACCCAAGGATGAGGTTTAAGGCTAAATCAAGGCTGCGTCTGCTGGGAGACATGGTTCTGCATTCCCTCCTTGCACTTTCTATACTGATCATAGTTATGTGTCTTGGGTTTTCCTTCTGCCAGGTCGGGTCTGGTTCACCACAAACACTGGTCTTGGCCCATGCAGGCAGAGGGTAGAGGGCCAGAAGGCTATTGTCCCTTTCTAGGGAAGCATCTTCCCAAACAAACTCTTGCTGCTCTCCAAACTGTTCTTTCAGGGGTAGTGGTTTTCCAAGCCTCTCTAACCCACCTTGTGGCAATAGTTTGCAGATGTCTTCAAGAAAGAGAACATGCAAACAATTTGTGCAGAAAAAGCTGCTGATCAGAAGGTAGCAAAAAGGTTTAAATGCAGAAGTGCCTTGCAAGCACTTTCTGGGAGCAGGAAGCAGGTCTCCTCATGCTCCTCAGTTCTGCTCTTTCTCTGCTAGATCAGCTGCCAACAGAACAGCCCAAAACAGCTAAAAATAGTGGATGGGGTCAATTCAGCTGAGGATAATTAGAAAAATAAATGAAAATGAAACTTGGATTGGGCAGTCAGTCTTCCATCAAACCTTGTGTTTTGCTGCTTCACTCCTACAAATCATGCAATGCTAAGTGTTAAGGAAAATTGCCATTCAGAAAAGAAAAGAAAAAAAAGAACCAAAAAGAATCAATTCCTTTTGATGCAAATAAGCAAAGTGTGTGATAGGCAATGCCTGTTATGACAACCAAGTCTTCCTGTCTGGCAAGTTTTGTATAACATCAACTTCATTTATAGTTCGTAACATTAATAAATTGTGTTCTGAACTACCATCAGAGTGTTTACAGTCATAGCAAAGAAAACAGAAAATAGAATGAGAACTGTTTTAAAAGAAAGAAGCCTGATTGATATTAAGACAAATAAGCTATTGTCTACACAGCAGTTTTAAACTTGATTTAGCTTGTAACAAATTGTAACAGTCCCCATCACGTCTTATATCTAGTTCTTTCCTTTGGGGTGCAATGGAGGAATAATCCATTCTTCTAACTTGATTCAGATATAACAATAATGGTATTTTTTACTATTTATGTTATTAATAAAATATTATTTTTTTAACTAATCACTGTCCTGTGCTGTGTTCTCGAAGAACCTCTGCACTGCTGTGGAACATGACTAGCAGTTTGTGTAAACTGCTAGAGGGATGAAGAGTGTAGCCAAAAAGATCTGTTATGCATGACTTATAATTATCTTCTTTAGTATACACGTGGCTTATTTATATGCATTTCATCTGACTAAATTCTAATTAAAACAGAACAATTAACTTTTCAGTCATAATGTTCCTGCATCCTCTCTTTAACAGCAATATTTTAAGGAACTTGTGACTTCTCCAAGTTCTGGAGCTGTTCTCCTTGTTTAAGAATTGGAATGGAACTGACTAAATATTTGTAACCAATAAAGAGTATTTGGCTTATTTGTGGAGTAATTTTATTCATTCATTGTATATACTGAGATGACTTAATTTATACTGAGGTTCTTGAACAGATGTTTTCACAGAACTTGCCTGAAGTTTTAGTTCAAATAATTATTCCTAAAAAGGAAACAATGATTTGCTATTGGCTGGTGTTAACTCTTTGCTATTCTTGTTGTTCCTAAGTTTGGTTCTGCCTGGACGTTACAACCATGCTTTGTGGCTTTGATTACCTGGATGCTATTATGTGGGAGAAGACAAAATGAATACTTGACTGTCTTCTTTGCCTGATCTCTGACATTTAAGGACAATCTAGCAACCTAGAAATCTAAATGAACATTTTGAAAAGCGGAAGAAAGGAAAAGCAACTTACAGTATGGAGTGCCTCCTTCCACTGAAGACTTCTCTCACTTTAAGGATTTGTGATTTCAGCTCTCATTGAGATCTGTTGCTTTTAGTAGTGTGTTGCCATAACCTCATGTATGTGTGTGGATTACTTCGCTGTCAGTGAAACCTGAAATTGTTAATCCACATCCCCAGGAAAGGGGCTCTCTTAAGATGTACTAATTAATTCTAATTTTTTCAAGGAATATCTGTCTTCCCCAGCATGTCATATCTTTTGTTCTTGGCTGTAGCTCGCCAGCCTAGCAATGTGAGTTGAAACTGGCTCTGACCTAAGTCATGCCTATTTGTGGTAGAGCCTAGAGCAAAAGAGCAAAACCTTCCTTTCCTCCTTTAAAGGTAAAGCAGTGCCATGATGTGTGATGACAGTCTTGAAGAAGTATCTGAAAGACTGGCTTCTTGAAAACAACATGTGCACTTAAAAAGAATAATTTCTGTCTTCCTTTCTAATATAAAAAAACTATTTATTATGTAACTTTCAAATCCTTTTTAAAATATAAACTTGCTTGTAAAAAATGCATAAAGCATCAGAAGCTGAAATTCCCATCACAGTGCTGCAATTGTTCCTGTGGTGTTTCGCCTGTCAGGTTCTGGTGAGGCCACTAGGGATGAAGAGATGGGACAATTCTAGACTTTTCTCTGAGAGGCAGGAAGTTTTGTAGCTACAGGTATTTTCTGCCACTTTGCCAGTAACACTTCCCTTCCTCACCTCTCCACTGTCCCAATTTGTCTGTGTGTCCAGAAGCTGTGTTGAAATCAGCTTATTTGTCTACCTGCAGATGTCTGCTGCTAATGATTTCTTTTTGTTGTCTACTTGCTTAGACTGTACATGAAACAGCAAACTAGAGATGAAATGACATATATCATGTTTGTAATCTCCTCTGCCATGTGATCTTCATTTATGAATTTAGATTTAATTGTTCTCGTGTAGGCTGGTAGATACTAATCTCTGAGATAAATATATGTAGGGTAGGCAGTGCTTAAAATTTTTTGGATTGTGCATTTTAATTTTTACACTCTTCTGCCCAGGGTATAAGATGTACTTTGAGTGCCAGATCTAACTTCCATTGAAGTGAAAGCAGCAAGGGAAGTGTTTGACTCTTATGTAAGAATGTATTAATCTAAGGAAATAATTTCTTGTCCTTGTTCTGTTTTGACAACTTTTAATATTATCACATAAAAATAAGAAAAAATAATGAAAGAAAAAGAAATGCCTCATATATAAGTGCTTCTATTGAATATGTATTACAAACTGAAGTGAAGTTTTTTTCTTTTGGAGTATCACTCTTGCTATGTCTCTGTTCCTAAATATTTATGTTTTCAACCAGAATATCATCATAATGTGTAATAATATGAACATTCTTTTGAAGTGCAAGCTGAAGAGGTGAGGGAAAAGGGAATTTTTTTTAAACAAAGTACTGTGTTCTGAGAAAACTACTGTACTCACTTTCAATTCAGTTGGAAAAAAAAATCACAAATCTTTTTTGTCAAAACTGAAGGTGTTTTTCAACTCAGGTATTATTCCTCAGAGTGGAGGTCCAGGAAACTGAATAGGAGATTAATAAAGTATCTGGCTAAAAAAAAGTAATTTGTCATTTAAAAAAATGTACCACTGTGTTTATAGTAGTGCCAGGCCAGCCAATAGATCACCTGAAAGTGTGGAAATTGGAAAACGGCACTTTCCAATTATGGAAAATCCCATTGCTCAGAATTCAGATGTTTTGTAAAGGAGGGAATTCTCTTCAGAAGATTTGGCTGAATTTTTTACATTCTTGTATTATCTCATTCTGCTCAAGGAATGTAAACAGTGCTCATGTGTCAGTATAGCTGTTGCAGCTGGATGGCCTTTAGGACTAGGATTTTTAGAAAAATGAAGTTGTATCCTCAATGTGATGCTTACAAACTGGCAGCTCTAAACAATAAAATTTCCACTGTGATGGGTAAGGTATGACAGACAATTTGCTTTGTGTTGCCCCAGTGCTCTGTCTATTCTGACTTGCTGAGGAATTAATCCCAGGCTGGATATGTAATCAGATTTGATGCCTGACTTCCTGCTCTCCTAAAGTGACCAATTAAGATGCCATTAATTAGAAGTGAACAAGTATGAAAGTAAAA
>WEIU01023465.1:165794-219132 GCA_013389925.1 Aegithalos caudatus
AGAAAATGTGTTTATAACCCCATTAATTCCAGCACATGAAAATTTCCTGATCAAAGCCTAAGACCTGTCTCCTACACTGATAGCATGTGAGGAATAAGTGGTTTTGTGAATGCGCTACTGAACTAGTAAAGCCTTCAAATCTCTCTTCTACTGTTGTAGTGCACTATGGCCACACTATTAATCCCTTCTTGGAAGCAGCGACCAGCAGCAGGGAAAAGTTGTATTTTCCAAGGGGAAGGCTCTCTTGTTAGGTGAATTAAAAGGTAAGATGCCTAGTAAGAATCTGTGCCCAACTGCTAGGGGAAAAGCAGCCCTGTGATGGGAGCTGGGCCAAAGAGGGTGAGATGATCCTTCCCTTGAACCTTATTCTGGAGCACTGCGCGCATTGCTAAGCGCTTTAAGAAATACAGAGATCAGATGGAGAGCACGGTTTCCTCTGCCATGGAAATGGCCAGAGATACATTTAAAATATGAGGAAGGACAGAAAAAGAAAAGCTGTTCACTTTTCTCTGAAGAGTGAAGGAAAATTGGTTATAATCTTCAAACAAGTATAAAATTACTGCAGAACAAAAGGCAATGTGTTATTGTTAGACATCCACTGTTGCTAGGACAAGAAGTAATGGGGTTACATTTAAAAAAGATGCTTAGGCAGGAAGGTTGAGTGGAAAAATGTAATGGGAAATATATTCTCAAGAAAGGTTAGTGAAATGTGGAAAATGATTGCCTGAAGATGGTAAATCTTTTAAAAACAAGTCTGAGAAATATCTCATAAATGCTGTATAGTCAGTCCTTATAGCACAGAGAATTCTCAGACCTCCTATGAACCTTTTATTTTTTCTTGTGGTTTAAGTGCTGGGTATTTTTTAGCCTTTCCTATAAAGGTTTTATTCATCAAATTGATTTTTTTTTCTCTTCACCTATCTTTGTTTAAAAATAATTCTTATTCTTAGTATTAGGAGTTTTTTCTTAATGACATTTCTTGTTTATAAAATAATAAACCATTTTCATAAAGTGCTCTGTCAAACAAAATTTTCTCTGCTATTTGAGGATATAAAATTGGTTCTTGTTGTGAAGAAAATGCAGATGCCATGTTGTCCATCCACCCATGTTAAAGAGTTACTTAAGCTACAGTAAACAGGCCAGAGTCATTAAGATTACCCTCCTGGATTTATTTGGGGTGCCTGTGGGAGCAGAGTGGGGCCATTTCAGTGTACAGGTATCTGGAGGATGGCACATGCTCAAAGGGAATGGAAGCTTCCTTTTACTATCAGTGACTACCTAAGAGACTGATGACATTACAGATGTAATTAATGAAGCCAGCTTTACAGTTTGTGGGATGATAATGAATTATGATATCTATCATATTATCCAGATGACTTAGCATAACCATGTTCGACATCACTGTTTATTGCTCATTATCTTTCAGTGTGCCAATGCTTGATGCACTTTGCATTGGTGATGATTTTGTAGTTAGATAATCAAATCAGACATTACATTTAGTTTTAATAGAAAGATTTTGTTGTCCATCTCTTCTTTTTCCTTATTCATCAAATAGCTACCATCCCAAACCTTCGTCCTTAGATATGATGAATGCCTGTCTTCTAAGCTTTTCTCTGTTACATATTTGACTTGCAGATCTCAGCAAATTGAGTCTTCCTTCTGCTCAAACAGATGTTACCTATTTTTCAGCTTTTCTAGATAACATGTTTGCATGTTATATTTTGCATACAGCCTAGTGCAGCAGCTGTAATTAAAACCTGGTAGAAGTCAATGGAGAGGCTAAATGATCCAAGGTGCTGCTAATAGTAAAGCTAAAATAGACTTCTCAGAAAAGTAACCTGAGTCCTTCAGTGCACTCTAAAACCAGGGTGACCTCCTTTCTGAAGACCAGTTTTAACTTCTTCACATTTGTGGGGCATTTCATCCCTTGCTTCAGAGATCTCAGTTGAAATAGTATCTTCAGTACTCTTTTCTTTTACCTTTTTCTTTCCATCTTCTTAGATATTCTTTGACCATGTTTCTTTGCACTGTTTGCTACACAGAAGACCGGCACTGTTTGAGGACAGAGACGGCACTTTTGCTTAAACAATAATCTAATGTTATTCACCAATGAAGAATTTTCAAGCATGTGAAAGGGGAATGCCCAGGTCAAGCGATAAGTGGTCTCGCTATTATTTGCTCCATCAGACAAGTTGGCTCCATTTATTTATTCAGAAGATCCTCTTTGATCCAATATAAAGATTTCACACAACTTGATGGTACTTGAAGAGTGAATCTATTTCTATATGTTTAATATTCCAGAGAGATCAGGTTCTTTAAAGATGTCATAAAATGTCCCCACAGTGCAACAGAGTGAAGAAGAAATCTCCCTTTTGTAATACTATCTGTGAGACTCTCAGAAACTGAGTCCTGGCCAAGATAATTCCAGAGGGACTGAGACAAGCCAAAACTAACATGATTTTAAAAAGTGTCTCTATAAGGTTACATGAAACTTTTCTATGAAGGATTTCTTCGGTGAGCATGGATAGAATTTTTAAAACTGAAATAAAATTAGTGTCAGTCCCTCAAACATTTGCCCATGGCATTTGCTACAGTCTGAGGTATATGCCAAGCGGGAGTGGGCTAGTAGTGTATAATATGATGAAGAGCAGCTGGGTCTGCTTCCCTCTCATGAGCAGCTTGTGCCAGATTGTTTTGTTCTTGGTCTGAGTGTTTGGGATGCAGAGTGAGTTAGATTAGAAGAAATTGCATGGAAGATGCCTGCATAATTTTGAACACATCTTCAAATCTGAAAAAAATATTATTACATAACTTCTGGTCATTTGCTGTGATGAAATCTAACCTCTCGGTGACTCCCTGAGCTGATTTCCCTGTGCCTGTCTGAAATGCCTGTCAGGCATTTTGGATCTTGGCAAGAAGGATCCATCTTATGTTGCCTCCAGTGGCATCTGGGAATTGAACTGCTCTCCCTCTTACATTTTATTTTTTAAGGATATTTCTTAGGATTTCTTTTGAGAAGCACAAGTAAACCTTTACAGATACCAAAACTTCACACAGGTGGTCTTTATCCCACAGTTGCTTTGCTCACAGTTTAAGCACAGGCTTTTGCAAGCAGGGAGCAAAGCAGACTTGCTAAAGCATTTCCTGTCTGAAGGTCAAAATGCCCTTGGGACTCCCTGAAGTCTGTCTGAGCTGGATAAGCTATGCTTTTTTATTCACTGAGACCCTGGTTTGGGAGGTATTGAAAATCTCTGAAGCAAAAAGGAGTTGCTGCTCTTTTCATAACTTATTTTTTCCTCTGTAATCTCCTTGGTTTAAACCTAAGATTTTTTTTTTCTGTCAACTGATGTTTTAATTTTTCTTCCCATCCTCCATATATGCCTTATCAAACATCACCAACACTGATGTTCTTAGGGTTTCTTTAACCAGCCAGAAAATAAAGAGCTGTTTTTTTCTTTCTTCTATCCTCTCACTAGCTAAAAGCAAAACAAAACTGTGTAGCAGCTTTAAAGGTTTTTATTCTATTGCCCACAATATTTTTAATACTGTGAGAAAATAAAAATATTCCTGGGTTTTCTAGTAGACTTCCCAATGATTATATGATGATAAGAGTTGGGACTGAGGTGTCACTGCTCTGCTGTGGATAAACCATCACACATTTGCAAAGACAGGTCCAGAACTCATTAGAATCCCCAAGAAGTTTTCTGTCTGCATCTCTTAGCTAGCAGGTGAGAATACTGACCTGCAAACAACACTTAGTACTGTTACTGTGTGACAGTCTAGGCTAAAAATGGTTAAAATGGGAGCAGTCTCTCAAATTTGTAAATAATAAAATGCAGTTGTCTGTTCTAGGAAAGAAAAGGTAGAAGATCAGTACCTCACAGCAGTTCCTATGGGGGTACAGGGAGGGGGGAACTGCTTGGCCCAAATACAGTCTGGTATATTTGAGCAAAAGAAACTGGGAAGAAAAAGGAGGAAGGAACTTTGATGCAATAGGAAACTTCTGAATTTATCAAGGCAGGTCCTTTGCACAGTCCTGGTGCTGAGGCCTCATATATAGTCTATGCTATTCTTAGAGCATGCAGCAGAACAATGGTTCCATTCGAAGAAGCTCTTTTATAGCTTGCCAATATAAAGAAGGCTGTGCAAAATGATATGATCATGTAATTGAACACTGTAAATAGATACACTGACCCAAACGATAGTTTTAAATTAGATCACTTTCCTGCCACTTCTAAACTTTGTAGACTTAACAGAATGAGAATGACTTGATTATTTTTTCTGGATTTATAAATGTTCGTGTTACTTATATGTGATTTATGAAATCAAGGGATTTGATGGGACAATGATGGGAACCTTTTTTCTGTTCATTGAAGTAGAAGCTAGATTAATTCAATCCCTTTGCTAGTTTGACTTTAATGTACAGCTATGAAATTAAGGTCTGTGTATCCTGCAAAATCCAATCCTCAAACATAAAGAATACCTTTCACTTTTTATAATGCTGCCACAGCTCCCCCTATTAATTAGGATTAACCTGGATTATTAAAATTGGTTCTGTGCAATGCAATAGAACTGGTGATACAGGCTTGAGTCAGACAGATACAGCCTGCATTTGCATTTTGAATGGCTGCTACCAAGACAGGAAGCTAATATGACAAACATTGCTGGCTGGCATGAGCCACAAAATGTCCTGGCTTGCATGGGCTCATGGAAGATGCTTGAGTCCCTGTATGCTGTGGGAAATGAGCAGTATTTCACTATGGAGGTGGGTTTTTTTTTAGTTCCTTCCCTAAAAGAGACAGATGTGGCCCAGTGCAACAGCTTTTTGAAGGTATTCTGAACTGCCTCAGAGGAGACATCTCATCCAGCTCCTTTTCATGTTCATTTTGAGCAGTGCAACAAAGGCCTGAATCTGCGCTGATCACACCCTGGTCAGTGTAGTCACAGCAGAGCACTTGGTATGGTGAGAAGTCTTTGCCCTTGGCAACGATGGCGTACAGCAGGGTGTGGCTCATGCAGAGAGGATGATGATGGGGACAGAGGAGACAGGGCCAGAGGTGGTGCCTGGAGCAGCAGGTTCTGCTGTGAGGAGCATTGTGAAGCCTCCTGGTAGTCAAAAACTGGTACAAGACTGGTAGTCAAGATGGGGCAAACGTGGTGTTTTGGTCTGTAGGGTGACAGCAGAACAGGGCATGGTTGAGTTGGGCAACATCCCAGAGTTCAGCTGTGTGCCCAGAAAATAAGATCCCAAAAGTAAAGCAAAATCAGAGTATTCCAGAAGTAGCAAATTGTCTGCAAAGCAGGCAGGTATTTTCTTTGGTTAACTGATGCTGGATTGCTCTGTGAGCGAGTAGGAGTGGAGCAGGGTACCTGATCTTGGGCAAAAGGGAATCTACACCTGGGAACCCCAGACACCACTTTCCTCTTTGAGATGTACAAAGTTTTGAATCATCCAGATGTCCAGCCTGACTTGTGGCACATAGTTAACCCACCAGCATCCTCTCTGGAGTGGTTTTGATCCAGCCTCATGAGCTCACACCAGAAGAATGTGTTGTGTCATGGGATTATGATACTTACAGCATTTAGATATTGCATGTCTCAAAAAGAAACCAAGAAGGTTGAAGTAATGAGCTTCTAAAAAACTACCATACTGAATTTTAATTCCACAACACCTGGGAAATTAACAGGTCTGAACTGTAGCCTTTTCATATGGGGTGCTTTTTTCATGTCCTGCTGCCATAAATGTGCTTAATATCTGGGTCTTCTGCTGAATTTAGTTTTGTTTCAATGCTGTAGCCTTTAGCTGTGGATCAAGTGGCAGGCTAATATTAAACCAAGCTGCATGGTGAAAGTGTTGCTTTGGAAGAGGGGTGCCCCTGTATTTGCTAAGGACCAATAAGTAACTCCTTCCCGAGGTGATCGGTCTGGGAGGCTTTTGGAAGGAGATCAATTTTTCCTATGTCCGGTTTTGCTGTTATGTTGGAATTCATGATAAATGTTGTGGTGTTTTCTCTACTTTCACTAGTCATTTAAACCACACATTTTTAACACCACAACTAGAAAGAGAAAATGTGAGTGTTGAGGCCTGAGCTGGGAATAGGACCCTGCAGTTGGAGCTGCCTGATTTCAGTGTGTCTGGAGTCTCGGCTGGAAAGCTGCTTTGCGTTTGTTTGATTTGCATTGATATATTGTTACATCATATATGTGGTACAATAGGTTTTAAAAAAAAACATGCGGCTCTTGACAAGAAAAAGGGAACTATGCACTTCTAGTAATTATTACCATATGATTCTTGCACTCTTTATACATGTATAGTGAAATCACTTATATCCTACTGAAATACTGTGATTTTTTGTCATTGACAACAGTTGAAACAACATGAATATTGCCACAACCATTTCAGCTCCTTACATCTGTTACTTAGCCACATCCTATGTGTGCAGAGGATCTTTAGTCAAGAAAGTGAGCTTCAGATGTGTTGCTTATAATAAGTTAAACAAATTCCTAAGCAAATAGGTTGAGCAAATAATTTTCCTTTTAAATTATTCAAAAACTGATGGTGATAATGCAAAACAGAGAGAGGAACTGCAAGTTGAACTAGTTGTCTCTTCACACTCAAATTCTTCTTTACCAAATCTTTTTTGAGGGAATTCATGTAGTTCCTGAGTGTGAATCGTCATATTAAATTTTGTCAGTGACATTTTTAAACAGTGTACAGTTTGAATGAACCTGCTTTAATGTTCTGCTCCTTTAACTCGTCCTGTTATTGTCTGCTGCAGTTGTTGACTCAGTAGATTTTCTGATGTGGTCTGGGAATGAATTCTTTTGGACTTTCACATTATCATATTACAATATACACCACAGATTATTTATACTGAGGGTTAATTGCATCATCTGAATGGAATTCGTTTTCCATTGTATTTAAAAGTTTGCATTTTAAAATAGAATTTTCTCTTATAGAAATTTGGAATAAAATGACATTGATTCTTGAGGAAATGAGCTCTAAATAATGATTCTATGATTCCAGGCTTGGCTTCAAACAAACACATTGGATTGGAATAATAACTGGGAAGTATTATTAGAGGATGAAATATATCACTTCTGTACTGTAATGGAATATGGAGTCTGTCCAGCTAAATGTAGCAGATAAATAAATAAATTGAAGAGTATTGAGTCTTCTCAAAGGGACAGAGTTGCTAAGTACAACTTATCCGTGCTTAGCATAATCTTAACTCTTCTCCCAAGCATTTCCATTTAATTTCAAAATAAAATCTTGAAAAAGTTCCCAGGACAAGTAACTAGAAATATGCAATCTCATTCATGAGAAAAACAAGTGGGAGACAGAAGTTCATTGTGTGTATGATGATTTTTTTGATTGGCTGTCGACACATAAATGTGAAAATAAATTGGAGGCATTAACTCACAACCCAATTTTTTGTCATGACTTATTGGTGAATTTAAAACCTTGAAGTTCTTTTTGGGTCAAGCCAATATTTTGCTTTTCCCATCAAACAAAGCACCTCATTGACTTGCACTTGACACCACAGAAAGGAAAGGCTGACCCACAAGATGGAGGAGGCAGGGCCTCCCCTGCCCCTGTTCCTTTGCTCGGTGGCCCTTGGGTTACAATGGGATGTGGATCCCCTGCACCAGCAGCCACATTCTACTGAACTGTTTGGCTGAGGGGGATCCAGCTCTGGGAGAGGGCTCTGCCTGAAGCACGGCACTCTGAGCACCCAGCCTCCACACTTCCTTTCCTCCCTTTGAAAGTAATGTGCAGTGAACTCTCCTTAGCTACCAAAAATAAGAGGTTTGTCTTCTTCCTCTTCATCCCAAATGACAAACAACGAGGGAGCTTTATTTTTTCCTCCCATCTCATAAAGCAAACAATCCCTTCCCTCAGATGGCCACACAGGGGGAGCCTCAGCAGCCCTGTCTGCTCTGAACAAAAGCCTCTGAAGCGATGCCAGGCAGGGATGCAGCAGGAAGAGCCGGGCCAGTGACCCATGCGATGGTGCAGAGCTGCGTGGCTGCCTCTTGGTCTCTCTCTTGCCTCTCTTGCCGCTTGGTGCTGCTTCTGTGACAAGAAAAGTGGTTGCAGGTCTGGCAGGTTGGGGATCGAGGCTGCCCTTGACATGGGAATCTTTCCAGAATGCAGCCATGCCCTCTGTAGCAGTCAGGCTATGCACAGATGTTTGTGAATGCTCACATTTGGGGCGCATATTTGCTTGACAATAGTGGCCTAGAGGTCTTGCGGAAGAAAGATGTTGTTTTCCATGGCTGGTTTGTATTTCCTCATGAAGATCTGGACTGAACTGGAAATGAGTTAAGTAGATCTGTTTGATAGGCCTTGGGAAACTTTGCTGATTGGCCCCCCATTGTGCTGTTGAAAACTGGGGTGAGCAGGAGGAAGGATTTGTCAAGATGAAAAAATCTAAGTCCCTAGGCTCATATGTGCGTGTCTGCACACAGAACAAAAGGAAAGAAGGAATTACAAAGCTGTTAATTTGTTAATAATGAATGGACAGTTGCCAAAGTCCAGTCTGTATTCATGTGCCATGGTTAGTTGCAAAGCAGAAAAGACCAAAAGCAGGGGCTTGGTGAGTCCTTTCCACCTCTGAATTCTCTGGAGGTATCAGGGCTTGGCAGTTCCACCCCCATACGATGCAGTATATCAAGCTATCATTAAAAAAGAGGAAATCATGCCAAATCTACTTAGCATGCAAAGGTGGATTTGGTAGAAGTAACCAGAGGTATAATGGTGCAAGATGCAGGGAGAAACTGAAAACCAGCGTGCTTTCAGAAAGTTGATGAGTGAGAGTGCTCTAATTTAATACAAAAATATTGCCCTCAGCTCAATAAACAGTGTATTTTTTCCTTAGAATGCAACATTTTGGGGAAACCAGCATGCCTGTTTCTTTCTTATGCATGAGATTTTTTTGGCTCCTATTGTAGGGGAGCATCATAAAACACCCTCCTGGGCTGGGCTTAATGGGGGCTAGGAAAGTAAATGCTCAACATACTCTACTGCAGCAAAAGCTATCCTTTGCGTCTGTTTTTTATTTTCAATCTGGGAATGAGGGGGAAGTTCTTGGAGACTTACCAAACCATTACAGGTGATTGAAAATATTTAACTCTTCTCTTTTAATAACAGAAAAACATTTGCAGTTTTAAAAAATTGGTTTCAAATCTAGCTGACTGCCTAGAACCATTTAACGAGTTTACTGACAAGATTGGCCTGGGATGTGGGATATACTCGATGAAAACAACCTTTCCCCTTCTTCCCAGGAAGAAATTCCCTGCAAGTACCTGTCACCAATCAGGCAAGACTGAGGGGAAGCTCTCTGGCTACCTTTCCCTTTAGGGGTCTTTTTTCTGATAAGGTATGAGAACGCAAAGCCTGTTTTAAGTTAGAGAGGAAGCCATATCTCTGGGAAGGCAGCAGTGCTTTGGTGAGAGGTTTCTCTCCTCACACCATACCTGTACACCCTGTGTTTCATGGCAGTCCAGCTCCCAAACATGGGTTAGTTCTGAGAGCCCGTGTGGGTGTGCAGGGAATGCACATTTGTGGTTTAGTGAGTGCAGTGCTGATGGTTAACGAGGTAAGCCTCCTCCAAGGCTGCTAGTTAAAGGATGTCCTCCCCCCTCCCTCTCCTTGACTGGTGCTGTCAAGACCTGTCTGGAATATTCAACTGCTCCTCTATTGGTGAGGTGCTCCAGCTTCTTGGTTCAGACTCCTGTAAGTTCATCAGGCCCAAAACTTGGGCCTAATATGTTTTCCTGGACATAAATCAAAGTGGAGTTAAAAATAATAATTAAAAAAGCATAAAAAGCTGTTTGTGTTTTAGAGATACCGTATCATTCAGACTTCAAAATACAAGTTCTGTTTAAAGTCTTTTTCCCTCCCCTGTGGTTTAGATTCATTAGTTGCTAGACTTCCTTAGTCTGAGCAACAGTTTTAGTATAGATTAAGAAGGAAAACAGGATCTTGGTTTGCATTATAAATAAGTCTAGATTGTGCATTGACTGCCAGTATATTTTTCTTATTCCATATCTATGTCAGCTTGGGATGAACACTTCATCATTGTCAAGCCACCTGTGTGACTGCAAAGTGCCAGCTGAATCTGTCAGTGTTGCAAAGAGGAAATTAAGAGACTTTGATCCTCTGAATAGCGTGCCTTATCACCTAAAGAAGTTGATTCAGATTAATATTTGCTATGACTTTCAATATGAAAACTTTCTTAGCTTTTTATCTACTGCAGTATTGCTCTACCAAGGCTATCACAAGGTTGTGTGAAAATGATCTGCAGTGATTTTACACTGCTCTTGTACACTGCAAGGGTTTGTGCTCCCCCGGCCCTACCTTCAATTCATCAGCTTGAGATCCAGCTCAGCCTGTGCTTTCTTACCTTGGTTCACCCCTGCCATTTCAGTGGCCACTGACACGTGAAGTACTGCACTGTTGGCAGTACTGGCTGCCCTTGGGTTCCTAAGGGAAGTATTGTAGAGAATAGTTCCCCAGTGTAAGCAGGAATAAACATGATTTTTTTTTTGTTTTGTTTTCTCCCCTTCTGGAAATGTCTGAATATCCTCATCTGAGCTACTGACTGAGGTCACCTTAGGGATCCCTATAGTCTCAAGGCCTGGTGTCATTTTACCCCAAAGGCTGTGGTTGTATTCTCTTATCCCACCTGCAATTTTCTTGGTCTCTCTGTATTGACATTTGTGTGGCCAGCTGTATTTGTAACCCTTCTTTGTGCTGAATTAGGTAACCAAGAGAAAACTGATCATGAGACTGCACTGAGAGAGTGGCCTTTCTCTTGGCTATGAGATCCCACTGGACATCGTCAAGGAACTGAATGCTCAGAAAACTGTCAGAACCACAACAACAAAACCTAAGTGATTTCAATTTTCTTGGGCTCTAGCTTTCCCATATTTGCAATCTGCATGAATAATTGAGCCGGTATAAGAGGCAGAACAGGGACTAGCGCTTTTGGCAGCTGCTCAGCTCTACTTGGCTCAACCCCGATGAGATGCAGAAGTCCCATTTGCTAATAGGCTCTGGCTGCCATATAATATCTGTTGGTATGTTAGGGATCTGACTCATGTTTGCTTGACAAGCAGCTAAAATGGGTTAAAGTATGTTTCTCCCTCAGGCACACATCAGCTCTTTTGCAGCTGCGGTCAGGACGCCACGTTTTTGGCTGGCACGCTGCAGCGCACTGCGTGCTCTGCTCCTGGACAACAATCTGTGGTGGTGGAGAGGAGTGAAGGCCTAGAGGGGAAGCACCTCCAGGTGTCACAGACAGATTTGCAGAAGCTTATCTCCCAAAACCCACACTGTGGGGTCAGGAACTTGGCATCTTACCAAGTGGGGCGTGTATGTGGGGCAAGTGGCCCAGCTTGTAAGCACCAGCCTTGCTGTCAGCAGCTACCTCATGGCAGCTCCAGCAGCCCTGCAAGGATCCTGCACTGGCTTTGAGGAGGGCTGGTTAACTTCTGTTTTGCATTTTGTCCAGCAGTGTAGTATGAATGGATTGTAAGCAGTGCACTGGGTCCCTTTCAGGCACTCTATTCAAGAGTGGTCTTTTTTCCTTGGTTGTCTCTTCTATCTTCCTATCTCCTCCCCAGCAGCCACTTCTCCAAGAAGTAATAACTCAGATCCTTTAGTTCCTTATCCTAGCCAAGTGCTTTGATCAATCTAGTATCTCTCTAAACATTTTCCAACATGTTTCTAGTCTTTCCACCTTGAATGAGCCTCACCGAAAAATGTAAACCATTTTTTGCCTTCAGCAGATTATTTCTTGCTCTTCAGCTCTTCTGTGGTTTTCTTTTCTTTCTTTACTTTTTTTTTTCCCTTTTAAGAATACTTACAGCATTTTACATAAAAACTAGACTGCTGTGTTGTAGGAATTTATTGAGTATTTCTGTTTATTTCTGGCACAGGACCCAACCAAAGCCCCACTAAAGTTTCTGCTGGGTTTAGAGCAACGATCTTTGTTTGAAAACTTATAATGCTCCTTACTCTGGATAAGTGCTGACACAGTCGTCTTCACTGCTTCTCTTGTCACTTTTAAATGACACAGTGTGAGACTATTTTCCCTACCTGAGCTCTAGAGCAGTACTGTGAGTCTGGAAAGAAAATTAATGGTGTTGTGACTGCTGATAAGTATCTGCTACAGCCTGTGTCCACTTGTGATTTGGACTCCAGCAGCCATCATGGTGGCTGTTATTAATGCTCCAGTCTGTTCTCAGACCTGGTTC
This sequence comes from Aegithalos caudatus, assembly GCA_013389925.1. Lineage (NCBI taxonomy): Eukaryota > Metazoa > Chordata > Aves > Passeriformes > Aegithalidae > Aegithalos > Aegithalos caudatus. Next base: position 178,059 of record WEIU01023465.1, read on the forward strand.
AGTTGCAAAACACATACAAGGAGAAATATACAAGGGACATTTAGCTCTTTTAAAATAGACCTGCTGGTTTTCTGCTAGATTTCTTTTTCTTTACTGTTTCCCTCTCCATCATCCTCTTAGTGTGGCTATATGTGGGTGCATATAATAGTTCATTGCAAAATATACTAGTTTTAAAAACAAAACAGAACAAAACTCCCTAAACTGAAATTGCTTCTTTAAAGCTGCAGCATTAAGTTTGGCTGTGATCCATTCTGGAGATTTTCCTTGGCAGAGACTGTGATGCAGAGATCTCAGTTTGGAGTTGCTCTTTCAGACACAGATTCCTGCAAGAATAACAGGAACATGACAGACCAAGTTATGCTAGGCAGCAAAGCCCACTGCAGTCCAGTGAAGACAATCTGCCCATTCACCTCTTATGGACTTTTCTGGGACTGCCTGCGTGTAGGGGGAGGGGAAAGGAAGGGGACAAGATGACAGAAATGTAGTTGGGGTTTTAAATTTTTCTGGTTCTGAGGGATTCAAGTCATGCAAAATAGTTCAAGCTTCCACTATGGAAAATGGTTATCTTTCATATGTGCTTTTTCTGTGCTTCATTAAAAACTTGTTTCATTGTTGGACTGTGTTGAACTCTTACTGGAAGAATTCCTGCTCTTCATTTTCTGGCCTGATCCAGCTGACTTTTAAGCTAAAAGAGATTTTGTGGGTAAGCTGTGAGGTTGGAACAAGCAATGCAAAACCAAGTACATATTCTGAGTGATGCTGAATGATAGTAAAGAGATCTGAAGACTGAGATCCCTTGTTGGAGCAATGGTATAACTGAGCATGTAAGTGTAGCCTATTCTTTTCTAATTTGGACAATGAAGAGTCTACCCAATTCTTGCTGTCTGGCTTGGAATGACAAACAGGTGAGCCTGCCTAGCTTCATTTTCCACCAGGACATTGCTGGTTTACAGGGCCACCTGAAAACCAATGTGTATTTGAGTAGCTCCTCACAGTAAGTGCTATGTATGGGCATATACACTCTGCTGCTATTTAAAGCATCAATACCAAGTTAGTGCCTGAAATACTACCTCTGACCTGGTTGGCAAAACTGATTCACATCACTATAGACAGATTAACCTCTCCTTGTCTGCATTGACTTAGTATTAAGGTCTCAGAGGCAAGAGTTAAGTCAGGACAAGGTCTTATCCCAAATATTTTGATCCTACTCTACTTAAATACATTTGTGATTATGTTTTGCTATTAGGAATGAAAGGGACTCATGTGTTTGTGTAATCTCGGTTTGATTTTTTAAATTAATATATTTTTCCCTCTTCTGCTGGGAGTGAAGTATTTATTTCTGTTGCTTAGAAAGCCCAGCCAAAGCTCATCCATATTTCTGACGCTGGATGCAGTCCATGAGCAAATCATGATTCAGTGCTGCATGACATAGAAGGTTTTTCTTTATTTAAAGAATATAGTTTACAGAGTTGCATATGCTAGTGCTTTAAAAGACCTTCCACTGAGCTCTTTCTTCATAGTACTCAAATGAGAACACAGTGTTTTCTGTATTGTTTGGAATAGCCTGGGAAACAATGCCTCCCAGTGTGAACAGATCTCCTTCAGTGTACTGGCAAATTCATCTCAGAGGAATGTGGTTATCGACTAACCCATGATTTCTGATAGCAATAGCTAAAAAGAGTGGAAAAGTACTCAGCTCTTTGGAGTCCAATAGCACAGCAGTTTACCGATGCGCATGAGAAAGTCACTTCTATTTAAAATGGTCATAAATCCTATTGGCTCAAACACAGCATCCTGGCTGCCCAGGGGTGGGGAAACAGCTGTGGACCAAGGTCCCTGGTGGTGTAAGCTGGTGTGGCTCTGCTGGTCCCAGAAAAGCAATTTCATCTAAGTTAAATATTTCATCTTAATATACATTGCAACACTACATTTGCAAAAAGAATACTTTGAATTAATGCTTGTGGTTGTGGGAAAACATTCAGATGGAAAATATAATCATTCATTGTTAACATGAGTGTCTGGATTCAATGACTGAAAGTTGGCATTTGGAATATAAAATAAGGAACACACAGAACAAATACACGTGCATGGAGACTAATTTTTTTTCTCCTTGCGAGAGACTGGAAAGAGAACAGGTTTTGAGCAATTTCTCCAGTGAGTGCAAGGGAACTGAGAGACTTTAGTTCTTGGAATGCTGTAAAGGTCAGTGACATTTGTCTTTGCCTCAAACTGGATGCTGCCCAGATTTTGGGAGGGAGCTCTTCGACTTCCACCTCACATTCTAGCAAATGGCGTGCCAGCAAATGCCTGACCATGGATGAGGCATGGGTGGGCAGAGGGGAGCTCACTCTTGTGTCTGGGTCCTTGCTTCATTGTGGTGGGCCAAGGCTCCCTTCCTCCATCAGCTGCTGTGGGCTGAGCTCCATGGGGTTTGCCAGGCTTCAGGGACTAGGTGCAAGTGGGAGTGCAGCAGGAACTGCTGCTGCAGAGCTGGTAGAGCAGAGCCCAGTTGTGCTTTCAGCATTCCTACTGTTTCAGACTGGTGCCTTGTAAGGAATACCTGAAGGAGAGAAAAGTCTTGCAAAGATGAAGAAGGAATGCACTTCCAGATGTGGCCTCTTCTAGAATGGTTGGCCAGGCTAGGGCTGGCAGCTTAATGCATTGCACAGTTTGAGCAAGAGAAATGAGGTTATGACAACCATCAATAAGGAACAGCGAGATGTCCCTGAAGCCAAGGAGAAAAAGCAGAGCATTCTCTGCACCAGTGGATCCCTCTCTGCATCAGTGGATCCCTCTTCAATCATGCGCTGAAGAAATGAGTTACTCTTGCTGATGCTGATACTCCTCTGAAAGAGCAACCAGAATTTCCTAAGAGCTTCAGATCTGCCCTGTGGAGCTGTGTGTGTCTGTACAGGAAGAGTCATCTGCAGAACTGCCTTGGGGCTTTCACTTAGCATTCTATACAAATGGAAACAAACTTAGCATTTTATACAAATGGTTTTCTTAAGAAATGTTTACCTAGCAGGAGAAACAATAAAAGAAAACTCAGTATCAACACAACAGCTATGTAGTGCATCAGAAAGATTTCCCAGGTCTCCCATGCCCCCTCATTTCTTCTGCCGCTGCCATCTCTGCTAACTTTGATGTTAACACTGACCTCATGCAGAGGAGGGGTAGACAGGAAAAAGCTGAGCTCCCTTGTACAACTAGGAACATGGATTTCTCATATCCCGGGCTGCAGCTTGCATTTCGGAAGTTTTTGTTTCGAAACAAAGGGGTTTGAATTCCATTTTCACTGCAAGGTATATAGGAAATGTAGTTACTGCAAGCAGCCACACCATGGCACTAACAGTGTAGAGCGGTTCTCTGCCAAAACCTAGAGCTCATGTCAAAACTTGCACGTTTTACTGCAGCAGAGGAATATTAATGTGATACAATTAAACATTATGTTGCAAAGAAACGACATGACCCAAATCATTGCAGTATGTATGACACCTGGGGAACTATTTATCTTAGCGGTGTGTTTATGCCAAACTCCCCTTTTGTCATCGTCCTGCAAAAGTCACTCACAATCCCAACCAGTGTGTGGCCATGTCTGCCTCTGGCCTCCAGTGTGTGGTGCAAGGAGGGCCAGCTGACTGTGCAGATCTGGGGAGGGCAGACACGATTACCACCAACTCGCTTTGTAATGGGACACCCAAGAAAAAGCTTGGCAGAGGGTGTCTATGAGAAATCAAGACCTGTGCTGCCTCTTGGCATTCATTTCCAGAGCCTGGGGCAAGGGCTTTTAGAGGCTGGGGTTCCTGCCATGACAGGGCCTTTGTGGAAGGATATTACGAACAAGTGCAGATTCAGTGAGGAATTTACTCTCCCTCTAGGTCTGACTGGTGCAATATATCCTGTTGTGACAGGTGACATGGTTTCAGTCCCTCACAATTCTCCCTCTCCTCCAGCTTGCACAAGGTGAGTGTTTCTGGTCTAAGTTCCCTTAACAGCTGATTCAGATCTTAGTGCCTTGTTCTTAGAGCAAAAGATAATTTGCTCAGTCTCCATTTGCTGAAACCACAGATTACAAAGGCCCATGGCAGTAGGAAGAAATAATACCCATTGTGTCCTTTCACCTTGTCCTTTGCTCTTCCTCAGTACTGCCAACACTTGGGTGCTCTGCCAGCCACGTGCATTTTGAGGAATCCTTGGAGATGCCAGATAATAACTGGTGCAGGTGGAATGATCCCAGAGGCTTCCCAGACAGGAGCTGCTGGCACAGGGATGTTCATACACAAGGATAAATGAGGGGTAAATAATTACATTTTTCAAATGGAATCAGTGCATCAGATATTATTTCACTGACTGATTAGTGTTGAGTGAGGGGAAGGCAGCTTAATGTATGTCATTGCAGTGTAATATCAATATTTATTTAAAAGTAAGATTATTTCTGATATCCCAAAATCTGGAGAAAACCATCACATGGCTAAATGACAGATTTGCAAGCCAAAGCCATGAGCTGTCACATTTTGCTAACTCTAAGAGGAAAGAACTATGACATGAAAAATATTTAAGCAAGTAATTAGTATTATTTATTAATGTTATTTCCCTCTGGAGTTTGATAGGCCTTTATTTTCCTTCTTTGTGGCAAGTCACATTCCTCAGCTCTGAAAAACTTCTGTTTTCTTCTTATTCTATAAGTGAACAAGGTAAAGCTGCATGGGAATCTGCCCTTTTGCCAGGAAAAAAACAAACCTGGAGCATCACTGCAGTGCAATGACCAGGTCTGGAATTAATTCATGCAACATATAACTGAATTAAGCAATGCTCTGGCTCCTGTGCCTGGCAGGACCCTTCCAGGGGCTTCTGGATGCCCTGGAGGAAGCTGGGAGACATAATGAAGACTGCCACCAAACACGCCTGGGGAAGTGGCAAGAGCAGGCTTGGCACAGCGATTCCTCCAAGGATGCATGACTAGCTGTGATCCTGTCTCCTGAAAACCAGATTCAGTCACATCAGCCTCATGCAGGCAGTGTTGCAAACCTCAGGAGGTGTTCGTTTCCACAGCCTGTGCGATTTTTACAAGCTGTTCAAATCACAGCTAGTAGTCTCCATTGTTGGTGAGAGAGGGGGTGGGAAAGTGGGGGGGAAAGGTTTTGTTAAAGAAAATCTTGGAAATGTATATGCTTTTTTTCTGTCAGCTGAATTTTTTCCCTGAGGTCAAAACTATGGAATATTTATTTTCTTTGATTTTTTAAAGGACAAACCAGTGCTGTTGAAGGAAAAAAACCCAAACATGAAAGCTGTATGATCGGTATCCTGGTTTCGGTGAAAAAGGAAAATGTTGGGGGTTAGATTTGTCTCTTTTTTACCTATGGAATTTTTTCCCCTAAGTTGCTAGGAGACTAACTACTGGATACTTATGGGCGCTTGACCAAAACAAAGAGTGGCCAAAAGTCAGGAGGGGGAAGATCACACGAGTTTTTGGGGCAGGTAAAGGATGGGGCCAGAGGCAGCGAACTCCTCTTACTCTCGGCATCGGCATTGGATAGAGGAGCATCAGGCTGCTGCTTGCTGCGGGAGGAGTTCAGTGTCACCACTGAGTCCTGTCCTGGGAAATCGACCATCGTCTGCTCGTGTGTCCGGGAATTCTGAGCTCACCTCCTCCTGCCCTGCTGGAGCTGGGCCGGCCCTGTCCCACTGCAGCTGTTTTCCTTAGCACTGCTCTGAGGCTTTTGCTGCTCTCTGGCCCCGCACCCCCTGCCCTGCCGGGACATCCCCGCCGTTCCAGCTTCCACTGCCGAGCTGCTGATTTATCTCATCCACCAGCCCGGGATTTTCCACCGTTTGTTTCATCTTGGTGCTCTGAGAGTCCTGCGGGGGAACCGAGATCAAACTGCCCCGGGTTTTGTGAAGCAAAGTCCTCGAGGTTCCTAGTTCTGTTTATTATTAATGCTGTAGTTGTTGCTGTTTGTTTTACTTCGTTATACATACTAGTAAAGAACTGTTATTCCTATTCCCATATCTTTGCCTGAAAGTCCCTAATTGCAAAATTATAATAATTTGGAGGAAGGAGGTTTAGATTCTCCACTCCAAGGGAAGCTCCAGCTTTCCCTTGGTGGACACCTGTCTTTCTAAACCAAGATGGAAAAAAACCATTATTTTGCCAAATCGATGTTTTCAAAAGCCATTTCCACACTAATGCTTCAGTCATAAGCAGTATGAACTCTCTGTATCCTCCCAATGCCACCCCAGGGAGAGATCCAAGGGAATCACAGGCCCATGGGTCTCTGGAACCTGGATGTTGCTCACAAGCTCTCTAAGGCCTAATTTCCTGCTGTCTCCTTGCCTGCAGACATCTCCCTGTCCAGCTCCTCAGACACTGCCTCTCTGTTTAGATAGAATTGATTTTTTTTTTAAATGGGTTGATTTGAATCGGGTCCTCACTGCTAACAGTCAGTGCATCCAGGATTTTTTTGGGTGACACTTTGAACCTCAGCTGTGTTCTTCCAGGAAGGATCCTTCCATACCTATGTCTCTGTACATGGCTGGGAGTGAGTGTGAAACCTTCCAGGACCAGAGAGCTCTGCTCCAGTTCAGTGAAATACTTTTTCAAGTATTGCAAGCTGAGTGGATGGGAGAGCCAGTGGTATGCTCCTTGGCTCTCCCCTAACCAGGGAGGCCCAGACACCTCTACATATAATTATGAGTTCATCCTTACCTTACAATTTGCTAAGGTATCAAGACTTCTTTTCAAGGGTGCCTGTCTGTTGTCTCCTCCACAGAGTACAGATACACATTTTCTTCTCCACATAGAACAATTCATAGGTTCACAGTAGGATTTGTGTAAATTATCCCTTCTGGTGAGTTTTCTAGACAGAAAAATTACCTTTGAGCTACTACTGTGAGGACAATTCGTCATCTGTATTCTCAGGAAACCACTTGAAATTCTAGGCAATGAGAGTGAGGCTTTTTAAAACTAAGTGGGAGAAAACCCCAATTACTCAAGTTGCAGAGATGAGAAAGCAGTAATGTTTGCACTACTGGTTCTTTGGTGGCCCTTGTACCCAAGTCTGTGGTGGATGTACCTCACTTCTGTCAACAAGCATAATTAGATGTAGCAACCTTTTGGGCTCTTTTCTTTTTTATCTCTTAAGGACTCTTTGACTAATATTTATATTAGTTAAAGCTGTAATCTAATCTCATGTTCTGCAAGTCCATGCACATTCTAGTGGCTCAAGTCCTATCAGGTCAAGTTCTTTCCTGTAAGCAAAGTCTGTTGGGTGACAGATGCTTGGAGAGCTGGGTATAACTCAGTATGACACAGTATTCCGTGTACTGTCACTAATTGCAGCATCTGGACTTTGGGGACATCAAATAAAACCTGCTGCGATGTGATCACAACTTCTTCCATCCTTTTGGCTTCTGTCCAGCTTTGTACCCAAGACTCAAAGGGAAGGGTGGTACAAAAGGCACTAATGCACATGTCTGCGGACTGGTCACCTGTACTGCAATAAAGAAATTCCCCAGCTGGTCTGGAAAGGGAACTCCCCTCCAGTGGCACTGCTGACTAGGTGAAAAGGGAGAAAGTTTCAGTCTGCACACAGTTTCTCTGCCATCACAATGAGGAAGACTCACTTACTGGTGAATCTCTACCCATTGAGGGCCATCTCCTCACTGCAGTCACACCTGCATGGCTCCTGGGGGATGTGAATCCCTTATTAAACAAGAGGGACAGGAAAGTCTAACATTAGTCTAACCGGCAATTTTGCAAGTTGATTTTTGTACTTCAGGTAGATTAACATCAACAGATATGAGTTCTTGTATATTATGTAGCTTATTTCAGCCTCTAGTTAGGTTATGTTTTGTTCACAATTGACACAGCAGCTGCCAAAGGTGGTTTCTGGACAGGTTTGTGTTGGGAATAGTGTGTGCTGTGATTTGGATAAAGGGCACTCAGTCTGGATGTGTGTCTCTGCTTGCCCCTTCCATTGCAACTTTGTTGTGGTAACTTTCATGAAACCCAAGCCAGCTGCTTCCTAGTTTTTACACAAAGCACATTAATTAGGACGTCTGGCTTTGTTGCAACAGCCAACTTCTACTTGTAGAAATTGTATACCTATGATCCTCATTTCCACAAATTGCAAAAGTTTGCATCACCTTAAAGTTTGATACAGGTATTATTAAGTATTGGTAAGTAAAATCATACAAAAACTTTGTAGTGAGTTCTTCATGGCCCCACATCTACTAAAAATAACTGCTGACAGATCTGATTTCCACATGTCAGAGTGGAAAAGGCTTCCAGGTAATTCACCTGTGTCTATTACAGGCTATATTGTCTGGTTGTATTTTTAGTTAGCTCTTTACACAAATTTTCCCGAAAAAGCATTTAGTGAAGTTGTCTTCCTGAATTACTTTCTCTGTAAGGTTATCTGCTTTTAAAACCAAAAGAGTCCCAAACTACAAATACACCAGCAGAAGGAGGAGTTAAAATCTTTGCATCCCCTTGACACATTTGACTCAGTCATATTTCTTCATTATTTAATGTATCTATATATGATTTTTAGTATTCTTGTAACAGATACTTACAAATTTACAGATTCTGTACCTCTTTTAAAATACATTAACTTTTCAAAATCATTTAAGACATGCTGGATGAGGGCATCTATATTCTTGTTGTGATGTTTTTTCTTATTAGAAGACTAGTCCCTGCGATTCACAAGCCACTGATTTACACAGTAGCACTAGCCACGTGAGCATTATTTGTTTTGTCATGAGGGTCACAGTCCAGACCCTCCCACCCTGTCCTTGGCCCAACACAACCTCCCAAGCCTCTGAAGTCAAGGTCATAGCTTGCCTGACTGTGAAACAGGAATGAAGTCCTAATCCCTGTAAGCACCTTTTCTAGATAAATCCTTGGTTCATGGAGGAGTTTGTTGCTCTGACCGTGTCAGCATAACACGAGCAGAGTAGTTCCCAGTGTATTTAGCTGCTGCGGCAGCTGGTCTGGCTTGCTCGTATCACTACAGCTCTGTTTATGATGGAGCATTTACACAGGCACATGTATCCTTTTCTTATAGAGCCACCTGGCAAAGCTTTGCTGCCTTCACCCTCAGCTCTGCGGGCTGGGATCACGTGTTGGCTGTTTGTGTCTGTCTATCACAGGGCAATGAGCATGAGTGGTGCTGAGGGACTGAGGCTGAGGGTGAGACCTGCCTTTGAACTGGCAGTGAAGGGATGGAACTGCTGGGTGTGCAGTTCAGCAAACTTCCCTGGCTAAAGCAAAAACCTTGATACTTACACACCACAGACACCTAGGGTGTCTAGCACTGCAGGCTCAAGTGCTGCTGCCCAGCAGTTGGGTCACGCTGGTTTCAGCAGCTGAGGGGTTCATTTCACTGCCTACTATGTTAGCTGATTGACCTTCTGGAGAAATGAAAGAGGAACTAAGCAGTTTTGTGGTTCAGAAGCATAATTTTGTTTCCTAGCATGACAACACTGCTGCTCTTCCTCAGGAAGGTTGTTTTCTTGGCTTGTACCCTTGCAACAGCAGCCAGAATAATATAGGCAGCCTCATGCCTCAGTTAACTCAGCTTTACATGGCATTAAAGAGCATGCCAAGCCAATAAAAATGGAAACGTGACAGTGGAAGGTGGTAGCCATTCATCCGCTCCTTGAAGTTTTGTCTTGTTTTCACTGCTGTAGATCCTTCTGTACCAGTCTGGTTGCCTGTGTCAATGGCAGAACAGACAGGGCCATTGCAACACAGTTATGGGAGAAAGCATGATCAATTATAGTTAGTTTTGTGTTTGGAGCTTGTGCTGTCATGCAATGAAATTGCCCATGCCTGGACAGGGAAGGGAGGAACTGCTGTGGGCTGGTGGCTGCTTGGAGTAGCTGGTGTTGCAGTGAGGCTCAGCCTCCCTAGATTAAAACAGTTGGTGTGTGCCCAGTCGGTGGTGGTCATGGCATAACCATTTTACAAGCACTGGAGTTAGTGCATCTTTGGGAATTATCTGAAATAAAGACGAGAAAACATCAACTACTGTGTTTGCTCATATACTCTGGTCTGTTCCCCTTCCAGAATCGTGTTTCTGTGGGGTGTGAATTATTGGAGAATGGTAAATATCCTGAGCATTACATAGAGCTGCTGAGTGACAGGAGACAATGTAGGGGGTTGCTACTGTGCCAGTGGTGCAGGGGCAAGCAGCCAGGGAGCTGGGACAGTTGCTGCTCCAAGGGATGGCTGGCTGTGAGCCAGCTTCATGCTGGGGCTGCTTTAGTGTGGTACAGTGCTGGGGCAGGTGTATTCTATGTCATAGAAAGCCTCATAAACCCAAGCAGAGCATCATGGTAATGCACATCGAGTCTTTAATCCTAGACAATGACCACGGCCACAAAGACAACTAAACCCTACCTGAAGGCACATTTTATTAATTGAAAACTGCCACAATATCCATTGACCTAGAGGTGCTTTAGATTTTAGTAGCAATTTCCTAGAGTTGCTCTCAGTTTGGTGGCACAGCACATGTCAGCAATGCCGAGCTGGCTAAGTGACAGGCTGTAAGCTGTTTCTCCCAGCCAAGACCATGCACATGTGGCTCAGCATCAAATCTGGAGACTTAACTCCCCAGTTGTGGGGCCAGCATGTTGGCTAGCCATCCTGGGGAGTCCTCCTGTTCCAGGAAGAGAATTGAGTGTTTGTGGAAAGAGGCTTGTCTTATAATAAAATGGCTGATTGCCATCAGTATACAGTAGCCCCATGCCTAAACACTTTCGTGTGGGGGGATTAGGCAGGAATTTGGGTCTCTTCTCTGTCTGAGAGTATTCTCAAGCCATCTCATTTCTGCTGGTCCCAAATCAGTGGACTATAAATCATTTGTGGGGGCAGGATTGAGGGAGAGAAACATCATCCTTTGCTGTGCCCAAGAGCCTTGGTGGATGAGAAGGCCACTGCCTTTACAAAACTTGTGCAAAACTGAAGAGCAGCAGTGGGAGGAGTGGTGTGCTTCTCCTCTGCCAGGGTGTATCTCTCAAAATAAACGTTTATAGCTGAAAGGTATGGCCTCAGGCAGAAGTTGACCACCATTTGAGGAGAGCAGTGTGGTACTGGGCTATTTTGTGAGATGCTCTGTTCTCCACCTGGGTTTAAATTGAGACAATTGCCTTAGTAACAGTAAAATCCAGGCACTGTGGTTCTTTCATGTGCCAGGAGAGGCACCTGGAAGAGAAAATCTGTGGTGAGCACAGCATAGCACAGCAGTGCATGGCACAGCTGAGCTTCTGAGAGCTGGGACAGGCAGGGATGAATATGCAAAACTGAATTTTGGATGCAGGCGCAGGAGTGGTTGGCACATCCCCCGGCCATCAAGGCAGTGCCTTGACTGGCAGCTCATGATGGGCAGCTGAACATGTCCCCAGAAGAACTGGCAGCATCTGCAGGGCCTAGGGCCTTTTGGCACTGAAAGCTTGGGGGCTGCCACAGGGGCTGAAGCACTGCTCTGCCTCCACTGCAACAGGAGAAGTGATCTGCCCAGTACCAGCTGAATATTTTAATCTGCAAAGGATTGATAGGCATGGGGACCTGCTTTGCTCTCTTTTGAGGAAGAAAGTTTTGGCTACAGGAGAGGTTTCACATCGTTTTCCTGCCTTGCAATAGGCACGGGCTTTTTAAAAAGGCTTAGGGTTTAGACATATTCTCTAGGCCAGCCTTTGGGCTCTGTGCCTCCTGTACCCCGGGTGCCTGTTCTGCATCCATGGGGCACTTCTCTGATGGGGCTGGGCACCCTGTGTTGTGGTGGAGACCCCTGACACAGTGCTCAGCCCATGTGGGTTCTCCTATAGCTGCTGCCAAGAGCCACATGTGGACTCCACCATGCAAGTCACTGACTCGTACAAAAAGATCATCCTGGCTGCAACTGGCACTACAAAAGGTGTTGACAATAGTTGGATTTTCCCCATTTCTCATCCCTATGTGAATTATCTGGGGCTGGTCACACCTAGCCATGCTGTTGATGGGGCTGTGCCGAGGTGCAGTGTGGTGTTAATGTAGTGCTTACCTGCTTGGCTCAGGGACCAGCCTTCCCAGTGCACATCTGAGTAAACTATCAGAGTGGTAACATGTGGTGCCATTTTATCAAGATAATACTCACCCTTAAGTTTTCCTTACTATGTTTTTCCTAAGTAGGTTGCAGAGGATGGTCTTTGCCTCAAATATGAGGCATGATCTGATGAAGTCAGGGAGCAAACTCCCTGGATGGAGGTGGCTGCAGTCTACCTCCATCAGCTAGCAGTAGGGTTGGGCAGTTAAGAGCCTCCCAGATCCCAGTGTGCTTTTTAGGAGTCAGCCTCTTGCTTCCAAGGACCAAGTCTGCTCTTTCAGCTTGTGCACTGACATGAAAATCCAATATGGAGATGAAGAAAAGCAGCAGCAGCAACCCTGATGACTAGTGATATATTTTAATAAACAGAATGATGTTTTTCATCACATCCCTCCCCTCTCCTCTTGTTACCCCAGGATGTTCTTAAAAACCTGCAGTGAAATGCCAAATTGCAGCTTATGCATTTCAGGGACTGTCCTAAGGTGACTTTATGATGCTTGTATCCCCAATTGTCTGTTCTGTTTATGCTGGATGTTAAGTTCTGCACCTTTAAAACTGGTTCCGAGAGTGAAGACGAGGAAGTGTGGAGTTTGTTATCAGGAACTGCACTTACTCCTCTGCATTGTCTCTCATGGACTGTTGGCTGCAGCAGAGACAGAGAGAGAAAACTCCCCTTTGCTTTTAATTAGTTTTTAGCTAGCTGAAGCAGAGAAGCTCCCTGGACTGTGGCTTTTCTTTTTCTTGGAACTGATCAGCCCTATTCTAGAATGAAAACCCAAAAAAACCCTGGACCTGTGGCTCACTGTGGCCCAGGACACAGAATTTTTCAGTGCAGGAGGGACTGATAAGAGACTAAACATGCTACACCCCACAACAAGGACTTTCTGAATTTATCATCTCTTCAGAATGGTGAAAGGTTTTATTGTTTAATATTATAAGTTTTTTATGATTATAAATATTTTATTTGTTAAATAAATAGATTTTTTCAACTTTTCTCCAAAGAAATCTTTTCCCAAACCAGTTAGGGGAAGAGCCACTTGAATCTGCCTTTTAGATGGACCCCATTGGAAATTTCCTCCCAACTTTGCCCTAGACAAAAACAAACGCAGGGACCCAACTGAAAACAGATGCTGTGTTCCTGCAGTCTGCCTCCCTGGCTGTGGCAGACCTGCCATTGAAGGGATTATCAGCATCCTCCATGCAGGAAGCTGCCAAGCACATCACCCTAATTGTCAACTCTCCCCAAGAACCCTGGCATTTTTTTAAGCCATTTCTCTCACATAGAGAGCAAGACCCCAAAAAGAAAATCAAGAGCAGTCTCCAACTTCCCCTTTCTCCCCTGTGCCACCATTAGAGTTCAGGGTAAGCAGAACTGAAACAAACGGTAATGTTCAGGAACTGGCTAAAATTAGTATTCCTCATGAATGATGACATCATCACCAGAGATGGAATTAGTTAATTTTTTTTTTTTTCTGCCATAGGTACTGCTTTTTTTGGTGCTGCAGAGTACTTTGCTGTACAACTAGGAAAAAGATGTCCAAATCACCTGCTTCCACCCACAGCAGAGTTGGCTGCTGTTTCATTACAGGAGTTAAAAACATGATAAATGTATTCATTAGATGAGTTTGCCCTTTACTTACTTGGACTTTTTCTATAAACACAGTGGTGGTATGAGAACCCAGTAAGGCCATGGGAACATGCATCATGGCTCCTGCAGGATTTTGAAGGAGGGACTGGAGGTGCTGTGGTCCCTCCATGGGCTCACCAGCAGCAGGTCTGCTGTGCTGCAGTGGGGTTGGTCCCCATGGAAGGCACAAGGACAGTCTGTCCCTGTGATGGCAAATAAAAGCAGTGGCACTGTTTCAAGGATTCATGAGCCTAAAGAAAGAGGGTGGATGAAGGGAGAGAGGTGTCCTTTATGTATCTGTTAAATAAATCAAGTTTGAGGGAGATCTACTATTGTGTATGGAAGAAAAGACGGTTGTTATGGAGCAAAGGAGCTGAAGTGTCTGCCAAAGTGTCTAATAAGATTCAAAGCCTTTCGACTTTATATAAAGAAACTACACGGCTCAACTAAGTAGGCTAGTTAAAGCCAAGCAGTCTCTTACACTTCAAACAAAAACTAGATAAAAGCTTCTCTCTGCCACGTGGCTGGGAATAGAGTGCTGCCTCTGGACTCCTTGAACATGACCTGGCAGGCACTAATTTATCTGCCATGACTGGGCAGCACTGAAGAGCCCTTCTTTACTTTGGGGAGGCTGTAAATTATGCCCACAGTGACAAATGCAGCTCTTGCTTACACTACAGTAGGAAAAAGCAATTTGCATAAAGAATACCTGACTCTAAGTTGGCAATTTTTAGAGAGTATACTGTCAATCAAATCTTAAAAATTAGTAAAAATGTGCCATGGAAAAAAAAAACCAAACTCCATTGTGTAAAGTGTTTTGGTGTTTTTAAAGTGGTCATTGCTATGGTGATATGGGCTGTACCTGTCCACTTTAGTGTATTTAAACAACAGAAGAAATATTTTCCTGTCTGGGATTCAGACATTCAAGGGAGTCACTGTTGTCCAGAGCCTGATATCCTGGAAGGGGGGCCAGCTGGAGGCATGGAAGGCCCATCATATGGCTCTGTAAGGAATCTTTTGAATGCTTTCTTCCATCAAAATACTAAAAATGAAAACCCCACTCTTTCTAAAATAAGCACTTTAATTCATAAATGAGAAATTGTGTGTGGAAAGGAATGAGTACATAATTTTCTCCTATCAGCAGTGTGTCAGGTAAATAAGAGATGTTCAAGATGTGCCCATGACAGACAGTGAGGCTTGACTGAAGCAGTGAGTGGATGGAGAATGCTTGAAATGCCTCCTGAAACAACTACTGGCATTAAAGCTGCCCTTTGCGTTTATGTCAGACAACATGCTGAATAGAACTGTTAATGGACTATAAAATATATGTGTTCTTCTTTCATGACTCCGTTTCTATGTATATGCCTTGCTTTTCTCTGGTTGGTTGGATATTTTTGTTTGCTTGTTTGTTTTCTTTCAGGACGTTTTCAAGCAAGTGCTCAGTTTTTCTGTTGGAGGGTGATAAATCCACCAGGATGGGAAAACTCACTGGTACTTGCCAAAAATTTCATTTTAAGCAGTCATTTGTTTAATAAAGCATCAGATTTTTATTTTAAAACATGTCTGTTTTTGTTTAGGTAAGCATAACAAACTTGGTGATAGAGAAGTAATGCTCATTACTGCTATTATTATTGTTAGTTAAGCCAAAACTTTTGAGTATGAGTGGATGAAAATAAGAAAAAGTCACATTCTAGCATGTCTTTATCATGTGAAATTATATTTTTTAAAGTTGTGCTTGGAAATGGTGTGTTTCCTTCTGTTGACTCCACCAGTGTATTTTAAAATGCTGAGGTTTTTACCTTCATTATTGTCTTAATCTCGGAAGTCAGTTCCAGGAGTGTGAGTAAAATGCGTGTGTGTACTTTAGATACAGCTTCTTGGGGTGAAAACACCTTTGCCCATGTCTGTAGACATTTCTCCTGGTTTCCAACTACCCAAGTCTATCTACCTGAGAGTAGAGGACCTGGTGTGGGAGGTGCAGAGGGGCAGCATCCTACAGACCTATCTGCTGATGTGGTGGGGCCCTGATCCTGCCTGCATGAGTGACATGATTCCTGTGGGGAGCACAACACTGGGACAGAAAGACCCCCTTGCTCTGCTTGCCTGGTTTACCTGCAGAGTGTAGAACTTGGTACCCATGGAATGCAGAGATGCAGGCACACAAAGTAAGACAGAGGTTTCCCCACTGTGCTGAGGAGAGAAAGAGGATTCCTGTAGGTTAGGGTCAGCAGGGGTTTAATAATTGTAATTTTGTTCTCTGTGAATTTATAAATTGAAGCATGTTTTTTGGAAGTTTTATATGTTCTGAAGCTTTTGTGCAAAGCAATTATATGATTTATTAAATTTTTTTTATATGAAGGGAATCTCATATAGCAAAGATAAAACAAGAGAGGTTCATTGTCAGAAGTCATTAATAAGGTCCAAGGGGAAGGGAAAGGAAAAGGAAATTCTCTGACATTGAATGGCAGGTAATTAATAATTACTGCAATTATACTACGTAATAAATAAAGTACATTCTGACTGTTCATCATTGGCTTGCCAGGCTTCATTATTCTCAGGTTTCTTTAGGTATAAAAGCCAAACCAACAAGCAAATCTAAAGTTTTGGTGTGACTTCAGCTCTTCATGAAATTTAGAAGGTGATGTTTGATATTGAGTCAGAACTGATCTGGATTTTAATTTAGGGAGAGAGTCCTTCCAAAGGCTTTGACATAACTGGACAGGACTGTCACCAAAACCTGGAAAGACCTCAGATTTAAAAGAATTGTGGCAAAAGTATGCAATGATTAAAAAATTAGAACTTTGTGTTGTGTTAAACATGAGAAGCTGAAGTTGTTGTGAGTAAAATTAGTGCTGCTTAGATAGTGATCTCTGATAGCCATTGAAACTGTCTGTGGACAATGGCTTGTTTATTTTCCTTCATGAAAAACAGACAAATGCCTTTTGAATGCAGTGATCCAATGGTATGGGTAAGAGCTGGTCAATCAGCTGGCTTTTGAGAGCCCAGTGAAAAAATGCCTGAAGGCTTCCTACCCAGGATGGAAGATCTCTCAAAGAAATGACAGTGTTTCTTGACCAGGGAAAGGTCAGCTGTATTATGGCAGCCTCGGTGACATGGACTTGGAATCTGCTCTTTGGAGGCTATATGCTTATAAAAGGAATGTGCAGCTCTAGCAAATGCAATGTTTCGGAATAATTTGTTCAACTGACTGAGAATATCCACTGAATCTGAATTATGTGCCTTTTATTCTTCTGTGTATAACTACCGGAGCACTGACAAAAAAGGTCATTTTGTGTGATGCTGTTGTGATGTGTGCTGTTTTCAGGTAACTGAGCCCTGGTGACACAGGGTAGAAAATATTTCCTCAAGTATTATTTAATGGATAATCTTTGTAAAAAAATTCTTGATGATAAAAGAAAGCTAAAGAAATTTAACATGGCTCTTGGACAAATTAGGGCTCAAAAAGTATTTTAGACTATGAGACCACCTAAAATTTTAGTTCTTGGCACACAAAGCAATGATGCAAATATTCAGTTCACTAACAGGTGTTGGAAAGGAAAAAGAGAATGCAGAAATCACAGAGGGGTGAACTTCAGAAGAGGCTGCAAAGCCTTGAGCAGAACGTGTCATCTTTCTCAGAACTAGCTCTGAAAGTGTGCAGATGTGAGGGAAGCCAGTGGTACTCCAGGCTCTTAGGTAGGAGTTTCAAGAGTGGTGATATTTTGTAAATGATTATAAAGCTGTTGATAAACCCAGAGCTTTGGGCCGTGAGGAGCTCTCTTGCCATGAGGTTGGCAAGGTGAAACATCAATGAGGGGCCATTGGAAAGCATCTACTCATTGCTGAAGGGGATTCCATAATTAGATCAATGTGGTGTTATAAATATGACAAAGCAGATGAAGACTCCAAGACTTTCACCAAAACAGAACTGACTCAGTGAAGGTGCCAAACACTCTCCCTGACTGTCCCAGTGAGTAACTGAAGGCAGAGGAATTGAGTGTCTCCTCAGTCCAAAACTGCGTGTAACCAGCACCAATGAATGTGATTCTGGCTTCCTCAAATTCATGGTGGTGCTTCTGGAAGTGCTATTAACTTGTGAACATGTGGAAGTGGAAAGTTTTCTTCAGAGAACAAGGACTTCTGCCGTCTCCTCTGTGCTTTAAGTATTCAAAATCACAAGCACCCTGTTGGTGTAGCAACAAGAAGAGGTGCAATGATGGTGTTTGTTGCAGGGAAAATGTTCATATACCATTTAAGAAGGCATGGAATTTGTGTGGAATTTTTCTCAGACAGCCAGACATGCTGTTTTCCTAAATTATCCATTTGACCCAAGAAAGTAGTACTAGGGTTTCTGTTGTGGTGGTTTAAAATGGAGAGATTGAATGTTGCACATTCTTGGTTGTGTACCAAGAGAGAGGGATGAGACATCTGAGAGCTTGTGTGGATGCTGAGCCCTTTCAGGAGTGCAGAAAGTAACCAAACAGTGCAAACCAGATGGCATGGGAATTGGGTAAAAAAAAAGGAGGTGTGCCTTTAAGATGATGAGACACAAAGGTCATCTTTGGATGGTCTCCCAGATGCCTAGCTTGTGACAACATTAATAAGCAACACAGAAAATATTAAAACACCTGTCTCCTTCCCTCTATATGGTTATGTAGCAGGTTGTGACCAGCTCGTGAACTGTGACCACTGAGAGGTGGCAACTTGTGGCAAAGGGCAGCAGCAAATTGCTGCAAAGGCAGACAGATGCAGAGGGAAATCATGTCTTGCTGCTGTTTAGCAGAGACTCTGTGAACCAGAACTCCATTTCTATTTCCTTCTGTTCTTAACAGGAGCTTTAACAGTGCACTAGAAGTTTGTAATATTTGTCATTACTTTTTTGACATTAAGTAGGAGATTTTATTCTTTTTCTGGTAAAAAACTCCACAGTAAGTCCCACCCCATCACCTTTAGGGTTGCAGGAAGACCTGTGTTTTTATGATGGCTATATCCAGAAGGTTTATGCTGCTTTAATAAATGGATTAAAATCCTGCTTAAAATGCTTTCCTTGTCTTAATCTGTAATTTTTCAAAATAGTTTAAACAGCCGTAGGGATTTCGTTGCTCATCTTGTCTTTTTAGGCTTAAGGCCCAGATTTTTTTTGATAGATTGCCTCTCTCACTGCAGATGTACTTTGAAACAGTTTTGTTTGGAGAGGTGCTGCATACCTACACCCTGTAATCTCCCAATGTGCATCTGCAGCTGACCCCACCTACTACTTCTTCTAAAACTTAGTTTTGCTGGTTTGGGGAAAATATAGCCAGTCTATAGTTGCAAAACTGTGATTTTACCTGCCCCTGAATTATTATTTCTGTTTGTTGCAGAGGGCTTAAGGCCTTTCAAGCCCAAAACCCCACTAAGGCTGCAATAAATCTTGAAGAGATGCTTCAGTGTAGTCTTATCTGGTAGATGTGCTGTCATGTGCCAAAGTGAGAATGGAAGTCCTGCACACACCAGAAAAACTGACATAAAGATAAAGGATATTTTTATGGTAAAAATAACATTTGATAGCGGCTGGAGAACAGGAGATACCTGTAAGTAGAAAAGTTAAAGGTAGAGTCCCTTAGAACGACAATTTTAGCTTACCCTCTTAAACAGCCCTGCCACAAAAAGGAAAAGTCATAGCTGTTAAATGAGAAAAATATATGTATGGGTTTGAAAAACCTCCAATCAAATTTTACATTCAATGTGAAGAGACTTTAAAAAGAAGTGAGGCTAATGAGGCACAGTGTTGGGCTTGGATGTATCTGGGATCATTTCCCAGCCAGACCCATCTACTTCTGGATGTTTTTTTCTGCAGAGACCTTTGCTTCAAACCATACACTGAGAAATCCCAGCATGGGATGCCTCTGAGCCTGTTTGTTGTTAGCTTGTTAATTAGTGAACCACTGTTCTGTCCTTCTCCAGCTCAGATCCTTGCTTCTGCTGCTCTCCTGCAGCCAGAGCAGCTCTCTTTGGTCCAGGGTGTCCCTGGACAGCTGCTGTTGATCTCACAACAGTGCTGGACCTGGGGCTTGTCTCCTGATGGAGATTGTCTGGAGAAGATCAGCAACAGGAGGCCCTGCTTTCTGCCTCCACTCCTACTTTACTAAAGAAAGGGGCTTGTGGCACAGACAGTAAAGGCAGGATTTGGGATGTACACGGCCTGTCCCATATTATATTGCATTTCATTGCTTAGCACAAGGTAAGGAGGTGTGCAATCTGCTCAGATGTTTATAGATGTCAGACCAGGCATGCTCTGCTCTTCATAGTAAGTTGAACTCATGTCTTTTACTCTCAAAGCTACCCCGAACTCAGCTGTAAGTTAATATATATTTGTGGACCCCGTGAACAGGTGCCACTAGGACTGAGCCCAACTCCAAATGGAAGTGGCTACCTTGGGTGTCAGAGGAGCTGTAACCTTTGAGTTACTGATCTGTTAGAATAAAATTGCAAAATGATTTGAGAAGGGTGAGAAGACACATGGCTGGCAGCTGAATTCTTGGTACAGTGGCACATAGCTTCACTTTCCACATGTTAGTTCCTCTAGCAGTAGTAGTAGTAGTTGTAGTAGTTGTAATAGTAATACCACCACTACCACCACCACCACCATCACCATGTTTATTTTGTAAACCTAAAGCTTTGAGAAGGTATTAAACACCTAAACCTGACCTCTTCCAAGTTGCTCTCTGGTTCTTTGTTTTTGGACCTAAGACAAACAACACCAGCAAGAGCCTGTTATGCTCCAGCCCAGTGGTGTTCCCAGATGTTACAACCCAGTTAGAAAGGTGGCCCATTGCAAGGAGTGTGTACCTAACAGGTTTGATTATTTATTTGCAGCTAGCACCACAACTGAAGTTTATTCTTCATAACATAGTTCCACAAAAATGAATTAAAAAATAATTTGAGTCTTTTGTGCTATCTTTAACATATAACATATGCTGATATTCCTGTCTGAAAGCTTTATTATAAATCATCTGGGACAGGATTTTTCACAGCTCTTTTCATTAACATGAATACTGGGACAAGCAGGGAATGAATAATACTCAAAATTTCAAGCTGATGCTTTTGATTACAAAAACTCATCCCATAACTGTATATTTCTGAATATCTCTCAAAATCTTCTGCTTGTTGCTTCTGAATATGCATGGAATGGAGATTGTAATTGTGCTGCAGCGCTGTAAAACTGTTCAATTTGTGAGATTTTGAAAGCTTGTACATCTCTATCTTCTGCAACAAAAAAAGGAAATCAGAACATAAAATTAACTTTTTTTTTCCATCAAAATAGTCTATAACAGCTAGTACTCTTTTAAGCAAGATATGGAATATCATGGCAAATGGTAGAGCTATCTGAAATTGCCTGTATTTGCTCTTCTATTATGTGCTTGTGGTAATTGAAATTAGGTAGAGGTTGAATACCAGCAGGTGTCTTATTTTCAATTCATTTTTAAAAAATAAGGCAGAAATGAATGCTAAAAAATATGTACACATATGCTGCTAGGACAACATTTGACACACTTGATACAAGTGCTACCTTTCAGATGTGAAACATTTTTGGCTGCTAATTATCCCCATTTCATGTATGTGAATAACAGCAGAGAATTAAGAAGTGGAAGTGTTTTGATACAACAAAATGTCCTTTATATGTTAATGTGAATTCCAGAAGGTTTTTGCAGTTTGAATGTAATGCTTGCTGGGCAACTGCTGTTACTGAAATGAGCTGCAATAACAAGAGCTTAATAGCTAGCTTTGGTACAGGGAGACTTGCAGGAGCCAGGAACTTCCATAGACCACAAGTCAAAGGGGCAACTTTTCAGATTTTTTTTCCCTAAATATAGCTCTTTCTGGCAATCCCAGAAGTTAAACAAGCATTGGATGTTGTCATTAGAGTCTCTGGAGTGAGATTGGTGATATGTGAGAGACTCCACCTTGAGCTCCCATGGAGGTCAGGGCCAGAGAGCAGAGGTGAGGGATAGGTGAGGTGGGGGGTGCACCCACACGGAATTGAGTAACGCAGAGTTTGGATAACTCAGTGACAGTCTATCTTGATATAATCCTAAGGGATGGGGCCAGAGAGGTGAAAGAAAGTATGAGTTATATCAATATGGGATTTATCTAGATGCCTTTCAAGTTCTTGATTTTGGCTGTGCATAACAAAGATGTGCAGCCCCTCCTGTCTCATGCTGTGATTTAGAGATGTATTCTTGCCTCTTGGTGCCTGTGAGAATTTTGACATGGGCAAGTTTTCCAGATACTTAATTTTTAAATTTTCCCTCTTTGTCTGTGTTTGAAAAAATAAATCTCTCTTGCTTGTCTTGATTTGAATATTTGGACATTAAAACAGCTGGATTTTTATTTTCTCTCGTCAAATAGACTGTGCCCTACAAATGCAACATTAGCTTATCATGGGCTGCTTGTGGATTGGGGATAAGCTTAGCAAGCATATGGATGAAAAGAACAGGGAAGCATGTCTCATAATTTTATGAATGATTTTCTTTGATGTTTCAGAAAGAAACCAGATTTGCTACACAGAACAACTAAAAAAAAAAAGAAGCCGAAGGCTTAGGGGTAACTGGGGAAGTCAACCTCTTTTCTTCCTTCTCCTATCAAACATTCTCTACTAACCTGGTTGGGATTCTTCCTGAGATGGTGGTTTGCAACCCTTCTCTGTATTGGACCTGTTTCCCCTCTGTGAGTTTGTTCTATCTGCTGAGAAAAGGAAATTGGATGGAATGTCTCATGCAGCTTTGGAATAACAGCATGTTGTCTAGTGGTATGAAAAATACTGTAACTCAATAAAGGTTAATATTTGTCATCAATTAAAAAAAAGTATTTTATTCCATTCTTCTGTTCTCAGCCATCATGAGAGAAACCATGGGTAGCTTCTGAGAAGAACAGCCTGGGAAGAGCAGTACTGTGTGCATGCTCCTACTGCTCTTCCATTCCCTACTGCAGGATTTAGCAGCTGAAGATGTTTGCCAGTAGCAATATTTGGTGCAAAGACCATTATACTGTGTTTAATGGTGATGAACAGAAATTGACTCTGCCGTAATGTATTAGTCCAAGGAAGAAAAATGAAGAGAAGTCCCATAAGGGACTTCCAACACAAGGTATTTCCAGCATGAGCTCTGAGACACTGTGTACCCACCACAGTGCTATGAATACTCCCACAAACTTAGCATGGGTTTCCACAGTGGAATGTGACAGGTGCCAGTCCTCTCTCCCATTGGCAACACTGCCAGTGTAGCTGCATCCTGGTGCAGTGGCTATTCCCTCCTACATGGAAAAATCCTTGTCCCTTTCCACTGGTACAAGGTCTGTGCCATGCTTTTCATGGAGAAACTTTATTCTCCTTTCCCAGAGATAGTGGTGGTGGTGCCTTGGTGTCATTTCCATGGTGATTAATTTTTGTGGTGGCTCCTCCTCAGTGCCTTGCCAAAGCTCTTCTTGGAGCTGGCTTTAGGCCACTCTTGATGGCACCCATCCCTTGCAGAATAAAGTTGCCTGCACTGAGAAGGGAGAGCTACTGGGAAAGATATAGCAGTGATTTCATGAGGAATCATGGAAAGGCACAGATCCTCCTTGTATGGGCGTCCGTGAGAAGTGCAGTGGGAGGAAGCAAGAATGTCTCTCATGGCAGAGTCCTGGCTCCCTGGGAGAGCTGTGAACTCACCTGCCTGACTTACCTTCCCTTGGTGTCATCAACTACACTGGCTATCCTGAGAGAGGCCAAGGACAAAGGGGCCCTGGTTCATTTTGCTCTTCCCTAGAAGTCTGCTGCCTGCTCTGTCTATACCAGGAACCAGCCCTGTTGGATACACTTTGTTGGCGTGCTGGCATTTGGCACAGCCCCTTCTAGGCAGCCATACCTAAGAATTTCCCTGGATCTAGCTCCTCATTCATGAAGAATGATACCCACCACAGACCAACAGCTGTGGTGAGGTAGGAAGCCCCTCCTGGGAGAAGGCATGGACAGTTATGGGGTTTTGCCTACCCTTAGAGTTTCTTCATAGTGAAGAGTTACATATGTAAATGGATGAGACTGTTCTCTTGGAGACCAAGTCAGAACTTCATGGATATGTCAGCCTCAGGAGACTAAAAGCGTTTTTGCAACCCCCTCTCTCCTGCATCTTCTGCAGGCTTGATCTTTACCCTTTGATCTCCGGATCTACAGCCCTGGAAAAACAACAGTTTTATTGGGCTGGGGCAGATCCCTCACATCTTCCAGACTGTAAATCTGACTATTGTGTTTGAGCATTGCCTGTGATGCTTCTTATCGAGATTATTGTTCCACCCTTTCCTGTTTGGCTTCTTTCACAATTCCTTTTGAATGGACTCCCTAGTAAAGAGCCCATCATAAACAAACACATAGAGCTTTGCACAATGCAAAATAACATTGATTTCCCAGTTTTCCTCCCCAGCAGTATAAAAAAGGCACCCCAAATATAAAATGAAAGAAACCCAAAGGGATGGAAATCATCCAAGAAAGTCATACCCTCAAGTGGCAAACCACCACTGGTGTAGCTGAGATGCACTCCCATCCAGTTTCCAGCTGTCCCAGAGTTTTCATAAGTGGGAGAAGGCAGCGGTGTGTGCCCACAGAGCCCCCCTATCCCATTCCTGGTAGCACCCCCCACCTCAGCCCTCAGCAGGGTCGCATGTTGATTCAGTGTCCTCTAGTGGCAAACCTGCGACACAGACACAAGAGCAGTGTCATGGGGACTCTGCCTGGCTTCAGGAGAATCAGGAGGATGTGGCCTTGAAGTAAATATCTTGGGGAAAAAAGGTCTATTGCACATGTCATCCAAGCCATGGATGCAATGTGTCTTAGCCAAGGAAGTCACAGTGTTACTGCCATCTGCTCGGGTGCTTGGAGTTAGACACTCCAAAAAAGGCTTCTGGAGAGTGCTGTCAGTAAAATACTTCAAGACATTCTTATAGGTGAACAAACTGCCCAAAATTTTTTTTGGGTTCTTCACTATGAATGATTAAGATACTTTCTTAAGGTAGAGTTTACAGCTTTGCTTAGGTAAAAGGTACAGTGGCTAAGCTGTAACAGTGAGCTGAGGCCTCCAGCTTCCCTACCGCTGGCTGGGAGCCAGTTTTTTGCTGCAGCGGCCGCAGCAATGCTCAGGGGGCTATCAGAATGGCCCCAAAATCTCTAGAGTGTATCTCTGGGAAGTGTGCACAATAGCACACTCTTTCTTCCTGTTTTTAGCATGTTGGCATAAATTCTTCTTGTCACATTTGCTAGCCTTTAATTACTTAAAGTATCATAACAGAACTTCATTTAAAGTGCCTTCATTGATCCCCAAAATTTTATTGCAATTTCTTGCTCTTTGTTTTTCCCCAACCTCTATTCCCATCATACCAAATTCTTCTGATCTCTGTTGTTGGAAGCTATTTCCTGATCTATGATTTAATGATTTCAAATCCCTCCAGACTCTGGGTATGTTTTCTGTCTGGAGATGGACTCTGGCTAAGCTCATTTCTAGTGGTGACATGAAGGCATGACTTGTTATTTTGGCATGCAGCACAAGTCGATAGAGAAATCAGATCAAATGGATCTCTGCATTAGACGAGCTTCCTGGAAAAAGATGATGCACTTTTAGCTGTTATCACCACAAGCTCACAATTAAAAATATGTCATGACTCTACCACTGAGAAATAATGAATCAGCTTCTCAGAAATTCAGTGTTTATCCACACCAGAACACAACATTTTTAATGGCTGTAAAATGTAGAATATCTTTCTTGCTGTAAAACCATGTAGCAAACCTTTGGCCATAATCATTCTCCTACAAATGTGAAATCAAGCACTGTTTAGTGTTTTCCTTAAACAGACGCAGAAAATTTTTTTTCTTCCCCTTCCCTCCCTCCTCCTCTCCCACTCCCCCCCATCCCCCTTTTCTTTTTTTCTGTCCCTGAAGGGCAAAGAAGATTCTATAAAGTCTGAGGCTTTTCAGATGGCACTGGTTGGCTGGTTTTATTCACTGTGTTGGGACAAATCAAGACTGCAAAATGACCTTATTTCTATTTTTGTTTGCACAACGCTTTGCATTAGACAAACTGGTTTGAACACGTCCAACATACTTTTTTCTTCAATAATCTGCATTGTTTGGAAAAAAATGCAGAGGCAGTTCTTGGAGGCCATACAGGAACCCAGACCCTCTCCCAGCCTTACCAAGTATTGAGAACCTACTAAGTCACCCATGACATCCTCACTCTCTGGTCTCAGTAAAATTCCCTTGCAAGGTGTAACCACATTGGAAAATAGGCTTACGGAGTTCAAAATTAAAGGCTGCTCTTGAGGTCCATCTAGAAGGAAATCAGAAGCTGATGTCTACTGGGAGAAACCCAGAACCTGGCTCTTTACCCTGGGAAGGCAGGCAGAGGACCTGCTGAGGATGGCAGATGGTTTTACCTAAGATGGCAAAACACCTCTGGTCTTATCACCTGGTTGGACCAAGGTACAGCTGTATAAATACAGATTTTCTTCTCTCTGCCACTTAAGGATATGTTGGGATAACAATCACTCCATTACCTCCCTGTCACTGCGGGCTATAGAAGCGAGCAGCTTGGCCCTTCTGCACCACATCATCCCTTCGTGTTTCTCCCTCGGAAGGAATATCCACTTCCAAACCCTCAAACAGAGCATGGCAAACCCCAACTTTACTCGTGTCCTTAAAAGACTGGTGCTGGTTCAGATGGTGCTCATTGCATTACCTATGCTCCAGGAATGGATGGAAAAGGCAGGGCACACACTAGAAGGCAGCAGTGAGGTTGCTTTAGGGCTCCATCGGAGGTATTTTGCCTCAGATGCTCCTAGTTGCTGCTCTATGTGGAAGCCCAGAGGAGCTGGGAGCAGCTGCCTCTCTGCTAACTGAACTGGACTGCTCCTCTGTGTCTGCAGAAATAGTGTTCCTTGTAACTCTTGACAATCTTTGCTTTTTCCCAGCATGTTCTTTAAACCTCTCTATAGCTTCCTGCTCTTTCACCTAACTACTGGCTGGGCATTTTGTGTCTGGCTGGAGACATGGCCAAGTAGCCACATAGACCAGAGGAAGAAGGCTTGATTTGAAACCTTTGCTCTGGTGAAGATTTAAATCTCTTCTCTCTCTAGATGCTGATTTTCATGCAACTCTTAGAAACATTAATTTTTTGAGGTCTGTGAAGTCCTGTCAGATTGCATTAAAACAAGCCAAAAATTGGTCCAGAAAACTGCAGGAAGAGCTGATGGAGAGAGAAAGAGAAATTACATGATTTTCATTTCCATGGGAACCCAGCTAACAGGAAGATTTTTAGCCTATCAGTCCAATCTGAGTAGTGAAAATATATAACAGATAACGTGATTCGTGCAACTGCAGGCTATGACTTTACATCAGCATGTCTTTATGCCCTCATGCATCTCCACCATCTACTCCTTGTTACCATTCAGCTTGACCTCATCCTTATGCTAGCACTGCTGTCCCCATGATCTTGAAAGAACAACAGAATAGCAGTTCTCTGGCCAGCTCTCACTCCACTCACCTTGTGCATGGCAGGGTAGTGGAAGCTCAACAGGGATGTGAAGAAATGTGTTTTGTGATTGGAGCATCTAGATCTTACCTTTATGTCCTCAAATTCTTTTGTTGTTGGATGAGTTCAAAAGTTGAAAGTTGTCCCAGAGCTTACCAATGGATCCACTGTGGGAGACTCTCAGTGAATTGAGGAACCTTCACCCTCCTATGACTGATAGACCATGGTTTTAATTTGACCTTTTGATTTGCACTACCAAAAAAATTTGCATTTATGTTCTGAAGACAACTTAATAGTCCTGTATGGTTTTATCTTTCCAAGTACTTTTTTTTTTTTTTTTTTTTTTTTTTTCCCTATATTCTAGAGGAGATGAACCAGAATTTGATGCCTTGGAAGAAATGGGAAGTTTTCATGCTGTTCTATTAGTGTGCAGTCACCTTTCTTCTTAATGAGACAAGGTGATGTAGTGATAGTGCATATGCCTTCTTCTGAATAGGGATTTGACAAAAGTTCCCAATTAGTTATTCAGTAAACAAGGGGACAAAGGTCAGGCCTGATCATGTAACTGCTTAAAAAACCAGAAGGATCTGACTTGATAACACATAGATCTGTTTTGACTGATGGTTTAAAACTATTTGACTTTGCAAGCTGGTGGAAGAGGGAGTGAAGAAAGACATTAATCTTGCACATAATGATTTTTCTAGTTTAATAAAAATACTGTGTAACTCACTAGTCAGACAGACCAAACTCAGCTACCCAACAATGATACAACATCACATTAAATACTGCATATGCATGTGGAAAGAGTAATTTGAGTTGGAAATGATTTTTAGTCACTCAGGAAATCAGATCTCATTGTGGATAGCTCAGTGAAAACATCTGGTACAGAGTATCAAAAGCAAATGCTATTTTGGGTTAGAGTGCTATTGAAAGTAATATGATAACATAATGTTTCAGTCAATAGCGTTTTGTAGGTTGTGTTCAGTTTCAAATGTAGAGGTAAAGGCAAAGAAGCACATTGGAAAAAAATGGATTTTCATAGGTTGTGGTGCTGAAGAGACAGGTGGATGCTGGGCCAGCAAGGTGGCTGGGCTCTCCTCCTGATGCTGTTGTTGGATTATGGGACACTTAAATCAAGACACCATTTACTTATTTGCCACGATGCAGGCAGTTGGAACTGCTTAATTATGGCAGCAGGAGTGATTCCAGCACTAGAAATCTTTACCCCAGGGCTTGATTTTTTATCTCCACAAGAATTCAGGAAGCCCTCTAGTCTCTGCTGACATGAGGAGAGGGTACATAGCAATCCTTAGCCCTAAAATGTATCAGGATCAAATAAGACAGGAAGAAGAACACAAGGAGAAAATGAATGACAGTATAGAGATTTCATAAAAATTCTAGAAACACATCTGAAGTAGATGAAGAAGCATGCTGATTAATATCTCACTGAGGAAGACTTGTGAACTATAATAGACCCAGCAAAACAAGCTGTGTTCCTAGTTCATCCACATTTATGTAGCTGTATTATCCACATTTAAAATCACCAGATAGAAAAAATTTAGTCTGTGTTTGAAAACTTTTTGTTGTCCTAGAAAGAAATACATCTCGTGTCATAACAGCACCTGTTTTCTTTCCTTTGACCACTTTACAAAGAATAAGATGGGTCTGAAACAATCCATGTTAGTTTTTTTTTCCCATATTTCTGGTTCCAACATAGTTTTACCCATGAGGGGTTCTGTACATGCACTAGTACAGCAAAGATTTTGATAAATTAGTTGTCTTAACAGGGACTGAAGAATTTTATCATGAGCTAGTGGAGAAATGCAAGGCATAATCAATCTGAGATGGATTTGGTTTACTGAGGAGAACAGGAGAATTCCAAGTTAAATCCATTGGGGAAATGTCATTATTAATGTCAGCTGATTAATTTACAGAATCATAGAATTGTTAAGGTTGTAAAAGATCTCTAAGATCATCAGGTAAGAAATTCTGTGTCTAGTGAAGTGAAATCAGATGTAGGATTAGAAACAAGATGCAGGCATTTTTGCGGCAACAAAGCAAATCCATGGGATCTTGGGTCTATAATGGAGTGCAAACCAAACAGCAGTTGGCCATATGCAGAACCAGAGGAAGCATGGGGAGGCACTGCCCTCCCACTGTGATTACTAAGCAGCACCAGTAAGCATTGCTTACTTATCCTCCCATTCTCTGGACTTGCTCAGTAAAACTTATTCCGCTATTTTAAAGTGATTGTGGAGCATATAAACAAGATCTGGAATAGCAAATGCAGACAAAGTAAGTGGAGACCAAAGGTGGGCAAAAGAGAAACTCCTGAGAGTTTAGAAAACAGGCCCTGTGAAAAAGGCTGAGGACAATATGCAACTATTTGGGTTGAATTTTCTGTTTAAGGCAGCTGGGAAAGGAAAAATCAAACATGGAGAGTGGCTATTTTAGTGATCTACACTGTATATTTAGCTTGGGTAGCACATGCCTCAGAATTTCTTATTGCAAAACCTGCTTTGTATTTGATGTCATGTGCCTGCCTAGGCCATGTATTTCTGAATGGCCTACCACCTTGAAATAAGATCTTGGAAGTAGGACAGCTCTGATATTGTTGATGTGATCTCTGTGTTTTCTCCCAGAGAACTACGATGCGGTTCTGGATTTCAGACCTTGGGTGGAGGATGATCAGGGCACATCCTGTGGTCCTTGGCAGAATATGGTATCTAGTATCTATGACAAGAAAATAAAAAAAGGGATTTCATAACATTGTGCCATATTATTGCATCAGGAAATGGAGACTCTTTGACAAAGGATTCCTTCCAAGGCTGTGTCTTGGAAAACAGAGGTCAAGTGGGCTAACCTATAGGACATGGTCTTCAAAAGCTCTTTTTAGGCTCCTTTGTGCAGTGAAGTCTAATAATTCACAGGAAGGACATGTGAAATGTTAACTACATGCTGTCTGAAGACTGTTCAACAATAGCCAGTCTGAAGCAGCCAATCTTTCATGATCTGGGAGCCAGAAACCAGAAATAAGTGTGGCAATAAAGGGCAAAGGGTCTTAAAGTGCTCAATTATTTATGTCAAAGATTTTATGACCAAACATTGTGCTATTTGTTTGATCTTTGCTTTCTTCAACTCTTTTTAAAACATACCAGCAAGTATGTTCATTATTATGTATAATCATTTGTATATCTCTGCAAAATTCTGCTCTTACAGCAAACTAACTGGCTATAGTTACCCAGAGGCAGAACTACACAATGAAGCCACCTAGGATTAGTCTCCCCATGACTGTTTCATGCTACCCTGCAGTACCCATAAGGCTGATGCTTGGCAGATGGACACACACTGTTAACCAACCACCAGGTGCTGCAGCCTCACCTCGAGTCCTGGTGATGCCTGAACTCTATGTCTTTACTTTCAAGTACACAAACAGGAAAAGGCTTATTTTAGCAGTTGTCAGCTGCTGTAAGCGATGGTTTACAGTACTCTCCAGCCTGAAAGTATTATCTCCATCTGCCCAGCCAAATTCAAGTGCAGTGAAGAACAGCTCAGATGGTTTTGTGCAAGGTGGCAGGGTGTTATTCCTCAGATTGTGACTGGTAAAAAATGGTCAAACCAGGCAGGTTAATTGTAGGTGGTACCATGAAGAGGATGCACAATTTTTTTTTCCAGTCACATTGGGGATGTGTCGTCTGAGGAATGTGACTGAACAAGTTCCACATGTGGGCAAGAGTCACCAAAAAATCCAAAAGTACCACAAAATCTTCAAGGTTGGAAAAGGTCTCTTAGGTCATTAAGTTCAACATGTTTCAGTGGTTGAGTTTACAACTTTATTACCCACTGTGAGCAAAGCCAGCATGTGACCAGTGCTGCAAATGCAGTGAGCTATTATCAGGCCTTTTAAAAGCAGTTGCTGCCACATTTAGGTGTATCTCATAAACCTGGTTGAAATTTTGCTCCATTTTGCAAATGTCTATTTATAATGAGGAATGATGGATCTCTGCATTCAGTAGTGAGGCATACAGGTCTGAAAAATCAAATGTGAAACTCTGCAGAGTCTGGAACTTTCATTTATTTTGCTCAATTTTGGTCTCAACCTCAGAATTAAAAGTGTTAAGACAGTGACCACTCTACCCACAAGGACAACCCTCATCTGGGAACATCTCCTCTGCCACAATTTTCTGGCTTAAAGGACAAGCAGGTCACCCTTCAGCTGTGTAAAGTATGATTGATCTTGGTCTTTGGGCTACAGGCTGAACTCTAGCCTCAAGTTGCAGATAAAGCCATCAGCATGGTGCTCAGTCTAGTGGAGCCCAAGCCAGCCGGGACCTTTTAGCACAGCAGAAGTACAAATGTTAATAATAAATCAGTGAATGGTTGAGAGATTTGCCCTAAAAGGAAATCTCTCAGCTCCATTCTTTCCAGCTATGTTGTTTCTGGGAGGTTGCTGTGCTGTTTTCTTACCAGAAAAAAAAAGGCCCTTTTTTCTCCACAATGTGAGATGCCAAGTCTTGAGGTCCCACTGCTCTGAATAATTAAGAACAGAAAGTCCTTTCCTACAATGTGACTGAGGCCTTGTGATCTGCTCTGATGTTCTGATTTCTGATTCTGACTTTAAATGACCAGATTTTGAATTCAATATGAGGCTGAATAAGTAGTTACTCATACATGCAACCTGATTTCATCAAATGGAGCTAGCTGAGCATGACTGCTTAGCTGCTGGTGTAAAGAGCTCATGACCTGCCTGCAATGACGGTATGGTCATTTTTAGCAACAGTACATTTTCCTTCCTTTTCAGATTTAGGATAAGTATGTTCCCGGACATAGGAAAGAAACACAGTATCTGAGGTTCCACGTGAAAGAGAGGAACTGACTAACTGAACGAAAAGTGGGGGAAGAGTCCTCAGCTGAGCATGTCAAGCCCATGAATCAAGTTGTGTTATTACCTTTCGGTGTTTTTTTTTTTAGCCAGCGTGCTAATCCCATGATTCAAGTGGGTCTTACGAGGCAGGAAAGGGCAGTCTGACCTCTTGTAGCCCCTGAGGGATGTCACTGTGATTTTTCCAAAGCAGAAGGTGTTTATTCCAGAGAACTGGCAAAATGCAAACCTCGGATTAGAGTTGCCGTCCTTGAGCAACTGCTATTGAATTGGTAACAGCTTTGCTTAAAAAAGAGCTGGATGCAAACTAAAGATGGTCTCAGGGTCTGACCATGGAGGTCTTACCTATAATTCTTCCTGTTCTTGGTTGAAAAGTTTGTTTTGTGGTTGTTTTCCTGCCTGCAATTTTTCTGTTGAGTAGTTCTGTGTTTCAGCCCAGAAATGGTAACTTTTCCTAGCGGCTGAAATACCTCATCTGTTACCTCATCGGTTAAAGAGGTGTTAGATAATGATACTTAGTCAGTTAAAGAGCAATTCAGGACACCTTGGATTTCATATGAAGACAGATTTGTAGATCTAAGCCTGTTGAATGAACTTACATTCATGGTCCTAATTTGATTACAGCAGTTATGAACAATCAGAAAGTATGGAAGGTAACATAAGCATTGTGCAGAACCCCGAGAGAGGCTGGGAGGCAACCTGACAGAGACAAAACTAGTAACAGAGGTATCTGGGAATTACTTGGTATGAATCTCCCCTATTATCAAATTTCCCTGAGGCCTCACAACCAGTAGAAATCTCTCTATCTATAGAAAAGCTTATGGACAGCTGCCAGTAGATGATGCCTGGAAATCAGGAATAAGACAGCTGGTGCTTGACCTTGCTTTACTTGATCCTGATTTGTAAAAAAAGCTGGAAATCTCAGGGCTCCCATAACTCCAGTGGGAATCACCCTTTCCAGATTTGTGGAACAGTCTTCTCAAGAAGACCTATAAGCCACAAGTGAAATTTTCCATGTCCCCTGGAGACTTCCCCCAGCTAGCCGTTGAATCATACCCCCAAAGGGAGTTTCAAAGATGTTCATTGGTGGTGATTGATTTTTTTTCCAAAACTGTCACGTAGAATAGACCGTGGAATTGCAGCCTGAGAAAATCTAACTAACAACTACGCAACAGATCCAGAAAATTGCACAGCAAGACTTAAAACCTCTTAGGATATTGCCTGAGTGGCACAAGGATTTTCAGAGGTACATTGATAATTAAAACAAACCTGGCATATTGACTAAAACTTGAAGGAAAAAGAGTGAGTTATATAATAACTCCCCAAAGCTTTAATCCAGAGATAAGAACAAAATGAAACAAAACAAAACAAAACAACGTTACCTCTTCTCTGTCTTCTTCTTTGCCCTCTGCCACTTTGGCCTGTCCCTCAACATAGAAAAAGAAGTTCAGAAAAATTTAACACTTCACACTTTCCAGAATTCCGGGGTCTCCCAGTAGAGGGAAGTATTGTTTCATTTCCTTTGGCTTTGAAAGACTTAGCCAGGGAAAATAAGACAAAAGTACAGAGAGATCAATAATATACAAAGAAGGAGATGGAAGTGATCACATAGACCTTAGTCTTGCAGGTACGTAGCTTCTTGCATAAGCAGGAATTCAAAATAAATGAATGCATAAACGCTGCAGGATCAGGCTCTAGATCAATTAATATACATGTGAAGGACACAGAAACTGTATCAAACAAAAGTCCTGCAATGGAAACTAAAAGTGCAAATTAATATTTTTCTTGCTATTATCAGTGCTTTCCTGGATGATAGTCTGTAGCCTATACATCTGCCAGCTCTAATTATCCAGGGGAAAGTGGGGATGAAATATCTGAGTCATAGAGATACCATGCCTTCCCAAGACAGCTCTGCAAAAAGCCAGCTTGAATTTCTGCATGGTGCTGCCAGGTGAAATCATTCAGGGAGGGCTTCCCAATTATTGTGTGTTGTCCCATGAGTACTGGAAACTAGCTAAGGTGGGATCAGGGTCATTGCTCCTGAGCTCCTGGAGCAGGAAGCAGGAGGGAGCCAGGCGTGGAGCCTGCTCAGTGTACCAGCTCCTGGTGCTGTGCTCTGGGGCTGCGGACATGATGCTTCCAGCTGGCTTAGTGGGAACAGAGCTGTGCCCAAACCAAATAAAACTGATTTGGGTGCCTCAACAATACTAAAAATATTAAGACCAGAGTGTAAACTCTGACAGTCATCCTTAATTATTCACACACTCCTCAGCTGATTTTCCCCTGTGCTGACTAACTCTCCTGCAGACCAAGATAGACAAGACAATTTGGAGAGCATGGGCTAGAGGCAGAATGGACACAGTCATCTTAGTCTGAGTTGAAAGTAAATTTGCCCATATGGACATGATCTATGTCGTATTGCATAGAGCCACACTGCCTGAGTGGAGACATCTTTGTTCTTTCTGTCCTCTGAGGTATTATCTGCAGAGGGATTAAATTCCTCTCTGGTGAGGGAGAGCAGATGGAACAGATCATGTTGCAGAGCCTTTCTGCTCCTCAGCATGACTGTACCTTATGTAGCTTCACCTTTTCAGATGCTGTTATCAGTGGGAGCTCCAGCACCACGTTGCAGCACTGGCCTGGTGCCCTGGGTAACTATCTGAAGGGCTGAACTGCTCAGGGATCCCTTCTTCTGCTGCCCCATCTGCATGCCTCTTAGGATCCCCTCCAAACTTACCCTAGATGCACCTCATGGAAAGTCTCAGAGGTGACTGAGTAAATCCTCTTTCCTCTGGAACAAATGAGATTATCCTGCTATGGTTTTGAATATTTTCCCCTATCATTTTAGGTTCTGTGATGAACTTAGCCTCAGTTCCTTAGCAGTTCAATGCTATTTGCAAAATTTTTTTTTTCCGGCCCACACAGTGCTGCCATTTTCCCAGTAAAGGCAAAGACAGCATTTTTGTGCATTTAAGTATGATTTCTTCATGCTCTGTTATCTTTCTCACTACTCATGGCAGCAGTAATTAAAACTTTAATGACTGAAATTTTGTACTTATGGAGCATCCCAATTATGTTTTCTTCCTACCTATAAATACCATCTAAAATTGTTTTTCCTTTTCCCCCTTTTCTTGAAATCAGTGAGATAAAATCTGTCTTCCTCCTACAGAGTCAAGACAGATGCATCTTCTTCTCTCTCCCAGTTCAAAAGCTTATTAACCTAGGGACTTGCCTGGCATTTCCTCAGCTGTAATTCAGGAAAACCATTTTTTTTCCCCCTCATCTAGAATCTATTGTGGGAAATTTGTCATTTTAAAGTAAGATTTATTTCTGCTTCCCCACTTCTGCTGAATCCCTAATACCTCAGGAATTATGTGAAATCATTCTGCATGCAGCAGTTCATAGTGGCTTCCTCAAAACATGAGTCAAAGAGTTGGACGGATAGCACACCACTACTCTCTGCATGGTGGCATAGAGCAAATAGTGACTGTGCAGGACCTGTCTCCATTCTTGGCTCTTACTCAATCATTTTGAGGGTGATGTTTTAAAAGACAGAAGTGGGTATGGCAGAAAATCCTCAGCTTGGGAGTGGTAGTTGTGAGGTATATCATGTGGTAGTATGTCATGCTTTGTAGGAACTCAAGAACCTGTTCCACTCTTTACACAGGCATGAGCAATAGGGAAACAGCAATTTAGAGATTATTCTAAAATACACATTTTTCTTGTGCACATTGTGGGTTACTGAGTGCAAAGCTATTTAACATTGCTAGAAATGTCAGAGAAATTTTCTTTCCTCATACAGAACATCAAATGCAAGCAGAAGCAGTTTTGTTGGTTGCAATAGACAGATTAACTCAGAGAACAGATATCAGTCGATTTGTTTTAGCATCAATTTTACTCATAACCTGGAATTTAAAGGATATCAGACAGCTGCCTTCAGTCATCCCACATGTGATGACAGGTGAGCATGTGTTCACTGGAGAAAGGACTTTAGCACTTTGAAATAACACTTGTCCTGCCATATTACTGCCCTTTGCTGGAAATGCTGTCCCATGGCAGAGCCACTGGAAGGGACATGTGAGTGTTCATCCAGGGTTTCAGACACAATCTGCCTGCTGAGTTCAAGTTGCTCTGGCAAGTTCTGGAGAGGATGCCTGGACCCTGCTGAGTGCAGTGCTGGGACAGGTGATGCCGACATCCAGCAAGCAGCTGTGTCTGCTGTCACTAGGTTCACTTCTCTTCCTTCATCTGAAAAGATTTAGTGTCTGACTACTAGCAGTTTATAAGTTTTTGCTAATGCTGAAAACTCTTGTCAGAGAAATGTGGCCGCATGCTTTCTCCAGGCAGAAGTGTCAGCAGAATTATCCACAGGCACCAGCCAGGGCAAGTGTCTGGCTGTTTCTGATTCCTTTGACTAAAGGCTGTTGCTGGGTCTAGCATGGAAGCATGCCAGTGAGCAGTGCCAATTAAGAAAGGGCATTTAACATGAAAACAGATCTAATCAGTGTCTAGTAAACAAAGACATCTTGCCTTGTATCAACAACACACTGGGCACACGGCTACAGCTTCCTCCAATTGTGTGACCTCCATGATATGAAACTTTGTCCAACAATGTTTAGAATAGCCACCCACATAAACTGGTCTTAAAAATGATATTGTTTCAGGCTGAAGCTCATCAGTGTGATGACAGATACTGTAAAAGAAAAGGCAAAATACAATTCCTTATAATGCATAAATATTAGGACTGGATTCTTGATTTTTTTTTTCCTATCGGGTTTCACCCGCCTTCCCTCTTTCTGCCTATTATATGTAAGCATGAAATCATGGACAAATATGATAGAGGCAACTGCTAAACATTTTCTTAAAGATAGGGCAGAATTTCACCTACTACTACTACTACTAGTACTACTACTACTACTACTACTACTACTTTACACATTTTGTCTCTGACTGGGATTTACCTCATTGAGCTTAAAAGCTATAAGAATTTTGGATGTAGTTAAGCAGAATGTTTTCAAAAGACATGTTAATATTGTCAGTAGATCAATGGAAACTGAATCCAAATGTATTTCACATTCAGCTCAACTCAAGTATCTGTGTGCAGGGTAAATCTAAATATAAGGTGATTTTAACCCACAGGTTAGAAATATTGCACATTTGGTTCAGTATGTCACATGCTTGGTATATCACATTTTGTGTTCATGGTTTCAATGAAAATCAGAAAACAGTGACACCCCAGAATAAAGCCCAGCAGATTATGCTGTAATTGATATTTTATACAGAGGTGACAGACTCTATGAATAAACCACATGTTTAGTGTGTACATAATGTTTTCCATTATAAATTAATACATGGGGATCCTTAAAACAGAAGAAGGGAAATCATTTCAGGTATATGTAGAATATGTTCCTTCCTGATTTGGTTGCTGCTTGTCTTTGGATGCACATGAATCTTTCTACTTGCTTTTAATGGAGCAACTTCCTGCCAGCCAGTAATAGATATATGTTGCATCAAGTCTGCATACCTTAGCAGAGATTATCTAACTGTTCAGGACAAACAGTTAACTCCATATTTCCTAACTGATGTGCATTGTCATAGGAAGATGATGTATTTCCATGAATACTTTTGTTTGCCTTAGTTCTGGAGGGTTTCAGTCAGATGTTGGATTTCTCACAAATTATTTCCCATCACTTATTTCAACCCCAAGTGACCAGTAATTCGTACAATACATGGTGCGTTGGCTGCCTCTGTCTCATGGGAGACGTCTGCTCTTTTGCTGGCAAGCTGAAACTTTTCACAAAGATTGAATTAATCCCTCAGGGATTCTGCAAATATATATTTGTGTAAGTGTTGCTATAGCAGTGTGTGTGTATTATCTGTCACAGTTTGCAAGTCTCCCCAAAGCGGCAGCAATCATTCTGATGAATTCATTTGCACATCAGTGCTTTTCAGGTCACCTCCTCGCATGAGAATTGTCATGAAAAGGTATTTCCATGTTCAGGAATGAGAAAAGTGAAACACATGGGTGATACTTAAGCAGATGTTGTAGAAAAGTTAATATGTCCCTACTTCCTCACCATCTGCACTCCAACTTAAGGAGAGAGTTTTGTATCTCTGTTCTGAAGCAGGGTTTTTTGAGTCCAACAGGGCAAAGGAGTTGCCTTTATTACTGATTGCTAATTAAAGAACAGAAAATGCTGTGCCTGGTTCCATGGTGCCAGAAGGCACCATGCCAGAAGGCTCAGAAAGCCTTACAGGGCCTCTGCTCCTGGGATTTACAGTTTATTGCTAGTACCCATATACTGGCTTAGTTCATATTATTCAATGATGGTCAGACATATGGTTAATAGAAAAACCAAACATGGAATTGAAAAAATCTCCTTTGTCAGGAAAGTAGTCCAGTTTGACTGTAGGAGACTTTTCTTATTCTTAATTCTACTGAATTGCTTGATGGTGTTTGCAGTGATAACCAATCAGAATATTCTATCAGGCTGTACAAAGTGTCACAAAAAACATTTTCACATGTGCACACAGCTGTGAGGTCTTTCTCTGATTTGGCATTGAATCTGAAGATGTTGACTGTGGCACTTAGTTGACTTAGTGTCAACTAAGTTTTTAGCAAAACTTCCCTCTGCTGCATAAATAACCCACCCCTGGAAGTGGTTGTGCTTCAGAGTGGCTGGAGTACAGATTGAGGTGTTAACTGTGCATTGCCAGTTTCTGAAGTTAAGGGCTGATCCCTTTGCTGCTGGTGGCACAGTGTCTATGGGAGAGAAACCATTTCAGTCCCATCCAGAGGACAATGGTGATGAATTTTTATTTTATTTTACTGAAATACTGAACTTGTCTTTCTTTTGTACCTGAAGCCAGGTAGAATATTCCCATTTAAGCAAAATATATGTTCATGTCTTTGGCCATGTATATATGACTGTATGTAGGAAAATGAGTTGTCCCAGACTAGTTTGCCTGAGTCACCCCACCAGGAATGTGTAAGTCTGAATGCAATTCAAAGTATTTTCCATAGTACTATGAGGTCTTGGGCATTGGAGACAA
Organism: Aegithalos caudatus; assembly: GCA_013389925.1. Lineage (NCBI taxonomy): Eukaryota > Metazoa > Chordata > Aves > Passeriformes > Aegithalidae > Aegithalos > Aegithalos caudatus. Next base: position 217,242 of record WEIU01023465.1, read on the forward strand.
TTTCAGGGAAACTTGTCTTCTGAGTAATCTTATCTTTGATTTCCCAATAGCTTCTAAGAATGCAGCTGCTTTAATTGCCAACTGTTTCAGCCACAAATGGTGCAAATGTTTGCCCAGCTTGCTATAGGTGAGGTTAGTAGGAGTATTCAGTGTCTTGCAGACTCCTAATGAGCAATATCAGAAACAACCACATTTCCTGCAACAGCCTAGGGTTTAGCATCTGATTTTCTGTAGAAAATACGAAGAAATAATTTCCTATTGAGCTTGTATCTACCCAGTTACTCACAGGTGTAAAAGCAGGGGTAATTCCTATGTTTGTTTTCTTTGAGGCTGGATTGTAAAAAGGGCTAATTGTAATTTTTAAGAAGGTTTGTAAGAAGAACTTCAGACTGTAAAAGAATTATTAAGAGCAAAGGGATAAATTAAGATAGCTCAGGCACCATCAGGTTATTTATATCAGCTCATTACAGGTTCTAGATAGATGTAAATTATATCACTCTGTAGCTGAAGGAGGGAAACAGGTGGCTGCTAACCCCTGAGACAGGGCTTTGAGAATGTAAGTAGGGCACCTATTTCTGTCCACTAGTGATATATTAGGCTGAAGTGCCTCTGAATACTGAGGAGGTATTACAAACCAAGGGGAATACCATCAAGTGACCCATAGGAAACAGTAAATAAGGTGAGGTGTACGAAAAGGTGCCTGACCTCTGCTTCTTCCTAGGGAAGTCCAGGAATGTTTTGTGCCAAGCCCTCCAACTTTGCTTAGGATAGACCAAGTTAAGGGTGGGGATTCAAAGCAGAAATATTAACTCATGTATGTGGAGTCTGTTTGGTTAGTCTGACTGTGTGGAAACTTGCTCAATTTCTTGAGCAGCCAGTGAAAAAGCGGAACTCAGCCATCTTGGAAAGAAAGGGTGGAAAGAATTGGATAGTCTGTGGTAGAAAAGACAGAAGTCCCCCCTAGGTCAGAGCGTGAAAAGGAGGGTGGTGCTGATGGCACTCAGTCATCGCTTCCTGCCCGTCTGCAAGCTTCCCCCTGAGAGGAGGTACAGACCCTCCTTTTGGGAATAAACAGGTAATAATTTATGTGTAGACAATCTGGTACTGAGGATAGGATAAGTTTCCCAAGCCTTAAAATAAATGAGCCAGAAGAGGTGCGTGCTACATGTAAAGCTGAACGAACGCTGTGGACACTTTCCATTTGAGTGTGTGGAACTTTGAAACATCCACTTCAAAGTGTCCTGGAGAGCTGCAGCCGAGCAAGTGTCCTTTTATGTTTAGTTTTGCTTCTGATGGGAGATAAACACCTTCTGTTTCACTGTTAGTAACAGCATAAGGTCCCCTTCCCATTTTATGTAGCAAAATTAGGACATCATCTTGATTTCCAAAATTATTTATCATTATGCAATGCATTGGGTTTAGAACTTGGTTCAACTGGTGGACAAGGGGATTACACTCCACAGGACATAACTCTTGTCAGTGCTAATGCTTTGCCAGTGAAGGCAGCAGCTCTGCAGCATGGTGAATGCTCCCATCGCCTCTTTGTCCAGAGGGTACTGAGGTATCCATGATGTGTCCTGCATAGCTGGAAACAACATCTCTTACACACTGTAATGGTTGTGAGCCAGTTAGCACATCCATTTTTTTTCTTTGACCTACTTAAATGTTAGAAATGAACAGCTGGAGCCAATGTTGTTGTTGGGTTCAAACACTAGCCTAACACTATCTAATCCAGGTGTGGAATAGGAGGCTACCTGAGATCACTTTCAGCTTCATATATCTCATACTCTTAAGAAAACAGCTTTAATCACCCAGATTCAGAACAAGATTTTAAGTGTTTTCAGGAAGTGATGATTTAATTAAGTAAAACCATGCCTTTTTTTTTTTTTTT
>WEIU01023465.1:226963-261674 GCA_013389925.1 Aegithalos caudatus
TTTTTTTTTTTTAATAAAGGACCTTGACTACTTTAAGAAAATACAAATGAGATTATTCACTAAAAAATAGTTGATATGATTATACTGCTTATTTGAAGTAATCAGATTGCTGAGTTGGCTATCCTGATGGAATGTGTAAAGCACTTTGATATTCTGGTTTACAAGTAAATGATATTATTTCAGGAGTTCTTTTAATGGAACAATCAGTGCTGTGGTATGTAATTGTTAACTATTCAAATATAAAAACATCTATATAGAAATCTAAAAATACAAAATGCTGCACCATACAGACAGGCTTTTTCAATACCCTTAGCTTGTTTTCCCATGAAGGCTGATAAATTTTTTAAGACTAATTTAAACATCTAGCCATNTTAGTAGACAATTTTGTACAGTGATCACTGCTCTTAGGCATTTGTCAGCAAGCCTGGAAACAGTACCTATGCAGAGCCTGTATTGCATCCAGGACAACAGAGCAACAGGACCCCTGGATTACTCAGATGGGAACACTGTGGTGTGATGCAGCTTGCTGGGAGCTCTCCAGTGGCATGATGCTGGGCTTGTACATGCTGTACTAATGACACACCAGACTCCCAAAACCAAATTATGAGGATCAGTTATTTTCTCCTCTACTGCATGGCAGCTCAGGGAAGGCATGAGCCACAGTCTAATACATTCAGGAGCCAGGAGTTCTGCTCACTGGGGGAGATTGATCCCTGAGAAGAGTTGATCCCCCTCTTGTTTAGCTGTGCATTTCTGTCCCTGCTACTGTGGTTATTGTGTTTTTCCCAGTGAAGAGCACACATAAGCTCCAAACTTTGCTCAGACAACTGGCTCTGCAGCTCTTTTATGCCTCTTATTTCTGTCATTTTGTTTCCTTACCTGTCCATAGACTCAAGCCTGTAAGGTGAGCACAGGGCCCTCTGTCCTTTTGCTTTGGCAGCCCAGTATGAGAGTCCTGCATGCTTGAGCTTCATGTGCCTGTCCTAAGTTTGGATGCTATGGTAGGTGCCTGTGTCTCTATTAGGAAGTCTCATAAGTGGTTTCAGTATATCTCCAAGACTTTGGTGCTTAGCACTGCTCTGATAAATATAGTACAGAAAGAGCTAGGGAGAGACAGAGAAGTCATTCTTGATTTATTTATAAAGACTGATTTGTTTCAGTCTCTCAAATTTTGCAGCCCTAACTCCCTAAGGTCTATGCTCTGGTCAAACGGCATATGAAAAAACAGATCTCTCTAAACAAAAAGCTTACTTTTCTTCAGTGTTAAAATCTGTCTGTGCTGATCACATTCAGTCACTGTATATGGGTTAGCCCTGATTTCAGCTATGTTACTTACAGGGAAAAGGACAAGGGGCACGGTCAGTGTTACAGCCACCAGCACTGCCAGGCGAACTGACAGCAAAAGGGTGTCGAAGGTGTACACTTTAGTGTATGTATGAAGTAGCTCATCTTCAACTTCTCCTATGAAAAGGAAACAGAAAAGAGTTGAATCACTTAAGCACTACCTTGCACATTTAAAAGGAGCCCAGCTGCTCTCATTAGATACAAATCATGGGCTAGACATGAAAGAGGAATTTTCCCACTGTGACAGATACAAGTCCATCATTCGGAGATGATGAGGGTAATACAGCTCGGAGGTGATATTTTGTACCCTAGTATCTTTGAGATGACTTTGAGAAAGTCATTAAGTGGATGTAGAACCTGAATAAAAATAATTTCTGTGATACGAAACAACTCACTCAACAGCTAACAGCTCCTTTTGACCTCCACCCAGATGTCCTAGCTCTCAAACAGAGCCCTCTTGCCCCAGTGATAGGGAGCAGATTGTGCTGTATCATTCACTTCTCTTCTGTATGGAGGAACCAACAAAGTAAAAAGAGGTGGCATTTGCACAAAATGGTGTGTTAATAGAGGGACTACTCTGTTTGCCTATCAGTTAGTCTAGCTCATCTAGTTTTCTTTTTTTTTACACTAGAATGATTTGCACCTGTTTTTCAGCGTAGATGAAACTGAACTAGTGGCGTCAGAGACAGATTGGATAGCACTTAATAGTGTCATGTAAAACTGTTGAGCACTAGAGTATTTTTAGTACAGTTGGACTTTGCCAAGAGTCAAGTTTACAGCAGCTTCTTGTCTGAGTTCACAAAGTCAAGGGAAAAAAACCCTAGTCCCCCTAGTAGATGTCTCTGTGTCTCTCACAGGTGAGGAACTTGTAGCCTGACAGTTGGATAAGTCCCACAGTTCATTCAGAAGGTCACACACTGTGTATTATAATTGAATGTTGCATAAATTTGGATTCAGGCCCCCAGAAAATGCATTAATACTCTGTGACAGAACCAGCTCATTTGCATTAAAAAGTGCAGGAAAGTTCTGCAAAGAACGGGGTTTTGACCTACCATAGAAGGTAAGGTATCCAAAGAGGGCAGCCAGAAGATACATGATAAGCATGCCAGTGATGGAGATATTTGAGACATTCTGCATCCGCTTTCGGGAGCGACTGAAGTACGAAAGAAAAAGAATAACAGTCCTATAAAGCCTCTATTTGTACAAGAAGTGCTCTGAAGTGTCTTAGCTCTCTGACATACCCTCACTGGATAGTAAGTTCATAGCAACTATATTGGTTACATAGAGTTCTTGATACTTTACAACTCTGTGTAGAGCAGCACAGATTTACAAAATGTGTTGAAACTGCATTCCTAGTGCATTTTCTGTGGTACCATAAAAATGTGCCACATTATTTTATATATCATTTTTTATTAAATGTCAATCTCAAATGGTACTTTTCCAATTAAAAAAAATGGAGGGACTAGAATTACAGGTCTGTTAATAATAATAGACAAAAGTTTTCAGCCATCTCTAAATGAACATACCCTTATATCTACATAGGGCTGTTCTGCAGGTTCAAGAACCCTTTGCAGATCACATCCTTTCTTCATAAATCCTTTGGTTAAAGAAAATCTTCATCTTATAGGACCTGCAATCATTTTCCCAAGTAATATGAGAATCTTTATTGCTTTTGAGGTTAAACCTACTGAAATAGGAGGTAATGGTTCTTAGCCTCCTTGAGTTTTGCAACACACCCACCTGTAATGCAATTTTTGCTGCTCAACAAATACCTTTTTTTTTGCCCTTCCCAGCTATCAACTCTGTCCTGTTTTAAGGAAGTGTATTTGATTTTTGATATTTGTTAAGCAAAAGAGGCTGAGTGAAGAGCCTAAGACACCCAAACAAATGGCATCCCAAGAAACTTTAAGAGTAATCAGCAACTGACACAGACACAGAACATATTTAGGTATTATTAGAAACCAGAATGATCTATTTCAGTGCAACCAAGTTCCCCAGTTTATTTCAGATCATTTGAAGGAGTGTCCAGATTCCTCCTTTACTAAGTAATATTGATCAGTGCAGTGGTTCTCTGTCACCAATATCTGACTATAAGATCAAAGCAAAGCCAAAATCTGCTTACTATGGAAAGCAAGAACTCATTATCATGTGGGTGTTTACACACCAGCAATCAAGGGACAAACATGTAGAAAGTGATCTCTGTCTGTGGTTAACTGGAAGTATTGGACAAAATTTAAGAACCTTACTCTTTGAGTTCACTGTATATTGGTAGCACCTCAGGGTGGCATACGAATGCAAATGCCAGGATGGGTATTGCATAGGCAGTCTGTAAAATAAAGCTCCCATTAGTAAGAATGGTCATGGATGTACCTCTGACTTTTGGCAGGCAGCAGTTTAGCTATGGTACAAGTGGTGGAAGACAAATTCTACAGAATCTCCCTTACCCGTGAGTTGAACACAAAGTATTTTGGCTGGCACTTGTCACTATTGTCGCTGTGTGCTTCATATTCCACACCACTTTTTTGGGAGGTGTGTTTTGGCTCCTCAAGGCTTGGGAAGTGCCCAGCTGTGTTATCCATCATGAAGTTCACACCAGAACTGAGGGACTCGTTTGATAACATGACCAGGTGCATCGGCACTGTGCTATTGGTGGTGGTCCAGTTTTCAACCCCATGGTCCATGATGGGAAGAGGACAGGGTATTTGGGATTTCTTGAAGATCACCTACAAAAAAGTAGGCAATGTTATCAGAAGAGTGCCACTACAGGATATTACACATCTGTGGTATTCCAACAGAAGTATGAACAGACACTGAGAAAGAGAGGAAGCAAGAAACCAAGTGTTGCCAATTCTGCTTCTTTTGCAAATACTTGTTGTTATTCTGCCTCTGCTGTTTTCCTGCTATATTTTTTATTCCCAAGTGTTTTTCAAACAGTTATTTTATTCTGACTTAATTCAGCAATATGTTGTTGATTTGATTTACTTGCAAGGACTATTCTAACATCCACATAAATTGTCATGGTATGAAGTATAAAAGTGTTTAAGGTTTACAGAGTCTGTATTTGTCTGGAGACAATACCCAAACAGTCACCTACCACACTGACAAAGAAAACCATACAGGTCAGCGAAAACCCACTCGTATAACCAAGATAACCTGTGCAGCAAGGAAAACAAAACAAAACAAAACAGTTCAGTTACACATAAATTAACAATCTGAACAGGACTAAGAAATGAGCTTAAGCAAGGCATTAGGCTTACCTAAGCTTTTTAGAAGGGAGAGAGGAAGAATGATCAGAACTGTTACAAGTATGACAAGGTAGTTCCCATTAAGGTACCATTCTCTAAAGAGGAAGAATAAAAATGGAAACAATCATCATTGACATCAAAGTGAAAAATTTTTAATCTCAGGCTCAGGCTGGGAAAATGCACCTACCCAGAATTCTCCTCAAGTTTCATAAATGCTCTGATGACTTCAGGAAGTTCATATTTAATAATAAAGAGGTAGCTTGACATTGCTGGAAAAAAATCCAAATAAAATAAACACCTTCAGAGAAAACTGGAGTTACCAAAAAAAAGAGAAAAGTTTTGGCTAAAGTAGAGAACTGAGTTTTGCTTAAATAACAGTGTGAGTAAATAATAAATAAATAAATAAATAAATCCTTTATATTGTTATGAACATGTTCTGAATGACATCTAGCATTCTGTATAGAATACAATACAGTTATTACTGAATTTATAACATACTTGAATCACTCTTAACTTTTCCTTTTGCTTTTTTGTTATATATATTTTTTTCCAATGGATGCTGTCCATCCCCATTCTGTAGTAACTTCTGTTGTTACCTCCTCTAGATCTCTTCAGCTACCTTATCCTTCCTACTTTCAACTTCATTCTTTCAGTATCTTCTCTCTATATAAATAAATCAACTAGTTTTCAAGATTCCTGATGTAAGAGTGGACCTCTATACATTTCATTTAAAATGTACTGCCACAAGTAATGGTTTTTTCACTTGTTTTACGTTTGTCACAGAGAGGTCTCTGGAGACCTGTGGATCAGTCTAGACAAGAACTAGAGGAACAGCTATTCTTCTTTAATAGGGAAGCATGCTTCATTTCTGAATTCAACCAATTTGATACCCAAGCGTGAGGAAGGAAAGGATTACCATAGAACAACTCCTTTTATGAACAAAATCAAAAAGTCTTTTGCAGTACAGAAATGTGAACTACCTCTGTTTGTGTAGCAAAGTTGCTATAACAGGAAAGTATTGATCTATTGATGGAGATTTGAAAAATATAGTAAATTCCAGTAAAGAAATCACAAAAAAACCTGCATAAATTTAATTTAATAATGGCATGTTTAATTCAAATTTCAATTACCTCTTAGGTACCAAATACCTTAAGGAATCTGTAAAAAATTACAAACTCCCTTTTGCTTTCAGACTTGGTGTTCTTCAGCCTCCTAAAAGGCTTCTTCCAGGATAGTAAAGGAAAAATTGTTGAATGAATGTTGAATGAACTCTATCACTATTATTTATATTGGTCAGTCTCCTTTTCTGAGAGGATGGAGGTTACTTGATAGATATTTCACAGGAAGTATCTTTGTGGGTGACTGCATTCAAAAATTACTTTAAACACACATTTTAGGAATAACATAACCCTACTGCTATTTGAAGGACAGAATTGAGCTGAAAAATGAACTACTGAAGAGCCTTTTATGGAGAAGTCAGAACCTTGTGCTGTTCCTTTTAGGTCAAACTAATCTTTTCTAAGTTGAAGCAGATGCTTCAACTAGATGCAAACAACAGTCTGAGCAATATTCAATAAAGGGAATGACCAGTCCCCTGAGGACAGTCAGTCAGGCCACTTTAGCCATCATTGAAGCCTTTTCATTGGCCATGGAGAGATCCCAGGCAACTGTCTTTCACCATACACTGAAGTGTCAGGTAGCTGAAAAAAGTGAGAGGAATTCTTCGTATCCTTCATTTTTACAATACAATGTATGCTGCATCTGGCTCATCTCTAATGCCATTTAGTCAGACAGAGGAGAGAAAGAAATCACATGTGTTCTGTGGGAAGAACATTGGAACCTAAAAAACTTTCATTTCTTACCTCCAATATTCTGCATTGTGACTGAAATGAAAACACCACACTTCCCAGGCCAGCCAAATGCCTTTGCTCCCAGTTTTTCATATATTAATGATCCTGAAAAAAAAACCAAACAAAACCAAAACAACAAAAAATGGGCTACTACATTGGATACTTGACATACTTGATAAATTCCATTCCAAGGTAAAATACATGCATGCAATACAGACTGTCTGTCAATCACAGCCTCCTACCTCCTTCTTTTGATATCTTCAGTAAAAGGTGGACCGAGTAGAGTGACAATATTGCTACACTGAGCAGCAAAACTCTGCAAGGCAAATCAGAAATCAGAATCCTAAGTAGGACATCAGAGACACTAGAACATACAATTGCTAATTTTCATGAAGTTCAACATGTAAATAGCTTTCAGCAAGTTTGTTCTTTGGTCTTCCAGTGCTAAATGCAGAGCTAAGTATCAACTGTAGTTTATTTGTGAATACAGATGAACCTTATACACTCTGAAAGCTCCTGAATGCTTGTTTAAGTCCAATATGTGCCAGTTTTGTGTTGTCCACAACAGGCACAGAATCTTATATTTTAACAAGATCCCACTAAAGTAAAAAGATTTCTATGCAAGAATCTGGTCTTTGGACTCTCACCTGCCCACTGACCTCTCATTTTCATATCTCTCCTTATCAGAGCTGCCAAAAAAAACCCACAAAAATGAAACCCAAAACCAAATTATAATTGGGACAACTTCAGTGCTACCACTTGGTTGGTTACTGCCATATCACTGTGCAGTGCAGGTTAGTTGCCTGCTGTGTTAGTACATTAGAAATCTTGCATAATGTTAAAGTGTGCCACAACACTGGAAAACATGCTTTTGGAACACTGGTAGCTTAGTCTTGTAGTCTTAGACTGCTTGAAGGTAGAGGTACCTAAATTCAATAATTCTGATTACTTCCATGTTCCCTCCACACAACAGGTGCATCCTATGTGATTTCAGCTATCTATTTCAGTTTTCTGCCTCTTGTAAACTTCTTGTGAAAAACATAGCTTTGTATGACACTTTCTGAGCACAGCACTTTGGACAGCATATCTTATTACTGTAACCATCTTGTCATCAGCCTGCCCAAGTGCTAGTGAGGAAGAGAATACATTGATAACATGACAGAGATAGAAAATATGGATGCACTATATCCCATGGCTGAACAGGAGGCTGTGCCCACACCTTCCACTCCACTGAACACGAGGTTTGATACAGCTATAGGAGACACTGACAGCCAAGTTTGTAAATGAGTTACAGTCTAGGAGCAGACACAGGCCCTGGAGCTGGGTGATGACCACCAGACAATCACAATTTCCTCTGAAGTTTGCCTCCTCAGGAGAGACAGACATTGCTACCACTTTTGTGTGGGCAGAGTTCTCTCCCACTGTGGGTTCAAGCAATAAGATAAGGGGGGATCATGTCTGAGGTGACAGTGCATCCTGCTGAGATGGCACCCTCCTTGATCAGGGGCATCCATACAGCTGCTATTCAGAGACACAATCTCTGTGTCCTGACACGAGGTGGGGTAAACCAAAGTCCTCCTGGTTGCACTTGCTACATCATGCTGGGCAGCAGAAGTGCTGCTCTGGTGCAGGGTCTGTGCCACTGTAAACCTCCCCTGTTGTAAAGATGTAATTGGAACTTTCGGGGAGCTTCTGAGTTTTATGAGCCTTCTATTTGCTTTCACCCTGTGAACACCTTCCAGCATGAAAGCATTTGGACAACATGAGAACAATAAATTACAAAAATCTAGATGATGCTGCCAGCATCATCTGAATTAGAATTCATGTCCAGTAGTTTCCATTTAGTAGATGAGATTTTCTGTCCCCTAACACTAACATCATGATCTGTGAAAATAGAGAAACTTCAAGCAAGTGGGTAACTGCTGTGGGGGTAACAATAGTGACACACTAGTTTATACTTTTAAACAAAACTCCTTCCTCTACCAAAAGGGAGAATGTTCTCATGCAGGAAATATGGAAATAGCAAAGAAATGGGAATAGTAAAGAAAGTGAGCTGGGGGGGGGGGGGGGGGAGATACCTTTGTTTTTTGCTTTAGCATTACTTCCTACTTTACCACTGCCAATAGAGCTAATGTCATCAGGCTTGTATCAGATTTTTAGCCAGCAGTCTGTATGAACAGAGTTTCAAAATAAAGGCATTATAAAGGTAATATTTTTCTCTCTTCATGAGGCTTAACATATCACAGTTTACTTTCCAGTGATCATTTATGAACATACAAGTTAGTAAAGCACTCAAAGAAAGTTGAAGGAGAAAAAAAAATCCTACATTTTTCTGACCATGATACAATGTCAATTTCAGAAATGGCTTCCATTTTTTGCTCTGAAAATACTATATCTAAACCAGTTGAGTGCAGATGTTATGAAGCACTTTACAGAACAACATTTGAATCTACAATTAATTTTCAGCTAAAAATTATATTGGCAAAACAGGAGATGTTTCTTAGCAACTGGAAGCTACATGTAACTTTCAAATGCTGTTGCTGTCTAGTTACACAGTCCACAAAAGCAAGAAGCTCTATAAAAATATGCTAGATTTCAATAATGTCAAAAAATGGCTTATTGTCACACAGTAATACCATGGTTTATTCCAATCTCATGGGAGGCTAAAATTACAGGTTCACCTAAAATTAAAAACAGTTATTTAAAAAACCCACAAATTTAGTTTTGTTTGTCTCATTAAAAGGAGCCATATGTTAGCCATTGATTAAAAACTTCCCATGGTTATAAGTTACTGTCTATCAAAACCCATTCTGTGTAGGTACTGTTTGTCAGTCACGGACCATTGTTGTCCTTTGTGCACATTGGATACAGGCTTGAAGCAGCAGCATTAAGTCTGTGAATGGCTTTGCACTCAGAGTATGTTGCCATTTCAGATTATATCGAATATTCTTCTTCCATTTCTACATAGTGATTAGATAATTGGGGTGATGCAAACATTTATGGGTGGTTTGTTGGATTCCCATACTGAACTGGCAAGATCCCTCTTGTTATTTCAGGACCAGCATGCTGTTCTTTCCTTCTGTTTTTTTGTCTGCACAGTATCCATTCACAGTTGTGTTCCTAACACAAAGGAGGTAGAAAATATTAAAAAATAAAAGGATTTTCAGCAGTGAATGGTTCCTTGGGGTGAAGCTGAAATGCTTTCATTACAGAGGGTCTTACAAGAATCTTCAGCTAATAAAACAAGCTTAACATACCTCTCTAACCATAAAAACTTCAGCTCCAGCACATGCTTATATTCTATTTGCTTCTTTTTCTATGTACTTACATGAACAGGATAATTCCTGTGTTGGCCATGGCATAGGAGAGCCCTAGGATGCCGCTGCCCATAATGGCATTGCTGAGGTTGAACGAGGACATTCCAAAGGAAGTTCTACCACTGTGCTATTGGGTGCAAGAACAGAAAATGGCAATTCATTTGCATTTTACTGAGCATGAATGGCTAATTATCCTCATTGCTGCTATTCCCTGTACTGCTCCCCTGATCCTTAGAGATAGAGTTTTTCAAGGTTCCCAAGCCCAGAGGCACTTGCTGCCATAAGGAGTCTCTACCCCAAAGACAGTTGTGCTGGTAGAGTTTGCCTCTTCCCACTCTTTCATTGTCTCAGTCAGGAGGCCTACCTTCCTGGCAGGTGACTAAGGTGATACGGTTACACTGCCTGTGCTGGCCAGCTTCTATGGAAATACATGCTGTTATCAAATAGATTTCCCAGTTATTTATTTTTAAATATTTGGATTTTCAAGGAAATGAATACAACAGATTACTGAATTTGTCTCCAAGTAGAATGTGCTTTTCTCTATGGGGAACTAAAAATATGTCTGGGGGAGCAAAGAAAGGAGTGCTGCATGCCTATCGCTGGAAGCAGAAGAATGGAAGAGGACAAAACCTAGGAGAGAAGGGGTGGTGTGTGAGTGAGTTACAACTGACACCAAGTAGAAAAGAGAAAGGGAACATGGCTCTTAATTTTAGTTTACAATCACAAATAATATTTTTGATTTTATGTGATCATTCCTTAATAAAATCACTAACACAACTGATAAAACAATGCCTTTCATTTCTTAAAATTCACTAAAAATTGAATAATATTAAATCCTGAGCACAGAGGTATACACATGCATGCCCCAGGAACTGCTGTTGTGCTTCCACTTGCATGTGAAGTTGTCTAGGGAGTTGGGGGTGTGTTGACTGTGTAATGCTCAGCATCATAAAGCCAAAACAATAATGTCCTTTCTTTAAAGCAATGTAGCTGAATGTAGATTCATTTACACTGATGCTGGAAACTACAAATATAAGCATGTATGCAGTAAGTCACTGATCTACTCAGCTGTAGGAACAACAAAGTCCTTCTGGCCTATTGTCCTGTCAGGAAAATGGGTGCAAACCCACCCTGTCTGCACATCTCAGCTGAGATTACATGGAGATGTTACTGAAGTTCAAGTGTGATCTGAGGAATTTTTATGATTACTTGTGAAGCAAAGATTCAGTTTTACTTGTAAGACAACAGAAGGGTTTGCTGCATTAACTGTTAGAAAAGGTGCTTATTCTTTGACAGCCAAGATTATGCTGGCCGGGCTCCAGAGTAGTTTTGCTTACTGACATTTTTAGAAAAAATTCAGGTCAAAAAGATCTACTTTGTAATTATTCATTTGTTCATTCATTCATTCATTAAAAATGAATAAAACTTACATATTCTTCATTGTAATCTTCCAATTTCTTTTTATCCAGATATCCATTTGTAAGGAACTTCTGACTTTCTGCATCATCACTAGCAAAGGGACTGAACACAAAGAAAAATAAAAAAGCATTAGATAAAGCTTATGACACATGTTTTGTTTGAGTAGTGCCTTTTGTCACAAGTGGAAACTTTCATTTGACATTGCTATGAATATTTAAAAATCCTTCATAAAAAAATCTCTGTTCTCCTGTAAAGTTCTCATGTCCAATGGCATGTTTAATAGATTTTTGCTTTGATTTGGAATTTAGTTTTAGACCCAGGAATCTTCAAATTACATTTGATTGCAGAGGCTGGAAAGCAGATCCATACTGGCAGTAACACGCTAAAGCTGAGCACATGCTTCACATCTGTGGAACAAAGGAGATACGTGCTGGAGGCTGCAGCAAGCTGAGAGCTGGAGACTGATGGCTGGTTTTGAGATGTCTTTTTCCAGCCACGCAGGTGCTAGTGCCATGGTGGGTTCTGCTGGAATGTCTGAGGGTGGACTGTCCCTGCTGCCCTCCATACCTTGTCCTGGGGAGCATTCCCTCTCAGTGTGCTCAGGCTGAACTGCTCTGAGAGTGCATTAATATAGACATGTACTATCCGACAGGAGTAGCTGGAAATTGCCAAGGGGTACTCTGTGTTGCTAGCCTGCAGATGTCAGTCCAGATGGTGGCAGGCAAGGGGGAAGCTCGGCTGCCTTGCTGTTCTGGGCACACTGTCCTCCAGAGCACAGAACAGGGAGGGTCAGTGCTGTGGGAAAACTTCCCAGATGCCACTAGTGAAGATTGTTTATTGATGACTGCTTTCTAGCCTTAACAGAACAGATAAATGCTTACCTCCCAATTGCAGCCTTTTCTGAATCAGCTGGCTCTGTGTAGTTGTCTTCAAGGCTTTCCCCACTGTTGCTCTGGTCATCAGGTTCGATGTTGACTTTTTGCAGCTCCATGCGATCCATTAGAACGGTCAGCGCTTTCCAGCACACACACTCGCTTCTTCAGGGTAAACAGCACTGTGCCTTCTGCTTGCAGGTCCTCTCTATCATGCAGTGACTGCCAGAACACTCTGTTCTGCAAACAAAACACAAGAGAACTCATTAGAGTTTTCTTCAAATTAGATAAACCAGTGTGAATTGTTTGGTTTGTGTTTGATGTTTGTAATAGCATTAAGAGGGGAAACTGTTGCAGACTGGGAAAATTCTGGGCAAGCATAGAAGTCTCCTTATATGCCAGCACTTGGTTCTCCTCTCTCCTTGCAAATGGTAAATGATGCAGAGACCAACAGATGCACAGTGGATATCCAGCATCTGGAAAAAATACAAAGCCAGCAGAAAATAATTTCCTGACTTTCTGCTTTTGAATTTCTAGGGGAGAGTGATGCAGAAATGCTTTGTAACAGGAGTATAGCTGGCTTTCCCATTTTGTTGTTACATTAATGTTGTCACAGGTTTAAATGTTTAGTAGATTTGTTCCTTTCACTGGTATCTGATGGGAGTGAGCATCTCCGTATGATCAGTTTTTTGATAATTAGGAGGTGCAATTCTGATAGACCAGATGCTGGTTGTAAGTGGACCAGTCTTTAATTCTTACTTGAGCCATCACTGGAAGCTCTGTCTCACAAAGGATTATTACATGGATATAAGATTATCTTTACCGCATAAGAAAAATTCTTGCCTTTTTAAAATCATATGCTCAGCATAATCAAAATGCTCAACTCTTTATTTCTTGTATGGGCCAAATGAAGCTGTATGACCCAAATTTACAAAAAGAACTTCACTTCTGGGATTTTAGCAGCTGTGTGCTACAGATGCATCTGTAGATACACATGTGAAATGATTTGTATATTATCAGATTCTAGAGGAAAACACGGTGCCAGAAATGTTGCAGTTCTACAATCCTTCTCCCTTCCCAGAGATATTCCTTGTTGCATTCAATATTTCCATTCCACAGCTGAGGGGACACTAATGAAGGGAGTGAGCAGAGAGCACATGCCTGGGGCCAGAGTTACAGTTTTCTGGCCATTTACCTGTTGCAATCAGGCATTCTGGACAGATTCATGATAATTTTTATAAATATGACATGCCAAATGCAGCTCAGCACTCCATAATAACAATATCAGAAAAAAACGGCAACAAATAATTTCTAAGTCTGTCTCTTTGCAACACTAAATCTACAATTATTTAGTAGCTTTCCTCCTGGGTTTGTGGAATTACTGCATAAATTGCATTTATGCCTGTATAGGTCAAACTCAATGACCAGACCTTCAGTATCCTCTAATAATGATCATATGCTGTTCTTAAGAATGTCTACAAGCATATATGGAGTGGTAAGACGTTGGAGTGCATGCGTTTAAAATGCAAATATAAACTTTCAGTACCAACCCTGGAGGTTAAAACTGACTCCAGGCCAGAAATTAATGTCAAATTCCTTGTTTCTTACTAAGAGCATTCACCCAGACCAGACAAATGAAAAGGAGAAGCAATATCACAGTGCATTAGGAAATTTCCTACCAGAGAGAGCGGCTGGCTTTAATTCTTTCTGCTGCCTCACAGAGTGTTTGTGTGTGTGAGGGGATGAGTGACTCAGGCATCAGACTCAGCTGCTGGCACTCACATTGCAGTGCCTGGGGGATTCTGCCCGCTCAGGATATGAATAACTCCATGAGATAAAAAACCAATAACACTCTCTCCTCATCCCTCCACCCCCAACAGAGCCCTGACAACTGTGGTTTCTTTCATTCACAGAACTGTTTTCAGACAGATTCTGTGCTGTCTGAGAAAGAGACTTTTTCCAGTTCTTGATGCTTGTTTTAATCTGTGGGGTAAAAGTCAGGCAAACAAATCTAACTGTGCTTATCCCTGTTCTGGTAAAGGATAAAACCTCCCCCGTGTGTACTGCCTAACTGTTGTTGGAGAAATGTCTTTTCCAGAAGTGGCAGTCCAAAAAATACAGATCTTCAAAGAGATGGGAAATGGAAGAAAAGTAAACAAAAAAGTTTCCAGGAGTTAAGCAGCACAAAGATTAGGCTGAGGATGAAAGCTTTTGCAGCACAGCAAACAATTCGGAAAAAATGACTGAAAATACCTGTTACAGCATAAGAATCATCTGGACATTGCCCTGTCAAACATTTAGACAAGTCGTCTGATTTATGGGCATTACTTCAAGAGATTGTGGAATTACTGCATAAATCAGTGATTTTCTATTTTATTTTATTGTTTTTAATCTGTGAATTCCTAAAAGTCTTCTGGTGAGAGTACAAAGCCTCAGGCAGCAAAATTAAGTCTTTTGAGAAGCTGCTTTCTTGCAGTAGTAACTTTTTAGGGAGAGGCTGGTAGAACTCCAGAGGTTTGGAAAGCATGAGCAGAAAGCCATTGGCATAAATGTGGGGAGAGTGAGACTTATAAACCAGGCTTGCTATTAGATTTGAATCCTGCAAACACTAATAACTGTGATTATGACCAATGGTGCCTTTGAACCTTGGTAGAACTTGGCAGAGCTAGTCCTTAATTGGTGGCGATCCACAACTTCATGTTCCTAGCACTGCAGATACTGAGAGGTTTGGGAGATGTACAGGCACTGGTAGCGTGCTCTCCCCACAAGTAACATAGAAGAGGCAGAGCTGTCGCTCCTTCAGCTGATGGGAACATTGTGTGACCCTGTACCTCTGGAGTCCTTACTCAGCCTGCAAGATATTTAGGAAAAGGGGAATGCACTGGCACTGGGCACTCAGTTACAGCCCTTCAGGAGTTTGTGCTGGCTGGATTGCTGCTCCTTGAGGGCATGGCCAGCAACCAGGGCAGGGATGGCATGAAAGCACAGCTCCCAAGGCTGGGCAGGCCTGGGCCCTGCCAGAAACTTAGCCTGTAATATTAGAGGAGAAACACCATAGTCACCTGCTTTAGCTTCCCTAGGATTTAATGCTCTCTGCTTCAGAGTTATGATTTTGGTGCCTAAACATACAAGGGAAATCTCTTAGATTTCCAGTGTTCCTCAAACTTGCCTTCAATACAGTGATATTTGGCTGAACAGAAAAGATTTTTCCTGAAGCATGGTATTAAAATGGAAATACTCACTGCAAAAGAAATTTACCTATTACTAGAGGGCAGTTATTTATCTCTATAACAGTAATTTTCCTCTTCAAGTATAGGCTACTGTTCTGCATCATTTATTAAGTAATGGTTTTCAGGAATGATTTGTTAAATGATTAAACTTTTGGCGTCTGATTTCACAATGTTATTGATTTCTGTTCAGTCTGCAGTCAGAACATTAGGCGAATGGACAACCACTGGGCAAATAGTGCCGGGTCATAGATATCACTAACACTTTCATGGGGTTTGCAATACCAATATTTGCAATTTCTGCCATGCTATCCAGTTTAGTAGATTTTGCCAGATTCTCCATCTTCATCACAGTGACTTTACAAATTATAGTCTTTGTGGTTATTTCATAATGAAATAAATGTTGCAGCTGTGAAATAAACAATTAAAATGTAAAGATCACTTTCCCAAATTAATTTGTTTAAAGAAATATTAGCAAAGTAACTCAAGAGCCTGGAAAAAAATTCTCAGAAGATAGCCAAGAGCTGCAAAGAAAAGCAGTAATTAATTTTTTTAATCATTCATTTCTTAATTGACTGGGAAATTTTGAATACTTTTGCTGCCTCTATGGTTGCTTAGATTTTGATTTTCTGTACAAAAGACTAAATTTCATTCCTGAAGAAACACCAAAGATATTTGCCAGCACAGATTACCATGTCAGTAAATCTTAAGGAGCCCATCCTTCATATTGCACTTATATTTATAGATTAATTAAGTTTCTAATTAGCAGTTTCTGAAGATGTGGCCAGTGAAATACATTGATAAAATTTTATAAAGAAAAAAAAAGTCTACCTCTGAGTTCAGCAGGTTCCTTTCCTCACTTGCTAGGCAGGTTATATCTTTTAGGAATTGCACCTGTAAGAAAAAGTTTACTCATATGCAACCTAGAGCAGTTGAACAGTGATTTAAAGACAAATGGGAGTGTATGGGATGAACCAATGAACAGCTGCTACACCCAACAACTCCCTTTGACAAACTTGCGTCAGCTCTTTAAAAAAAAAGTGAAAAAAAGTAGAAAGGTAAATCAGTTTATTGGAGCACACTGAGGGCAAACATCTCAGTTAAGGGAGCTATTTGCTCTCTGAGCTTAGCTCTATTTCAAAATGCTTATCCTCAGAATGCTTCAGCCAGGCTTGATCACACTTTCATTTGACAGTGTGGATTTTTGAATAATGCGCATGCATTAAACTTGCAGTAGCACACTAGTAAAGATCCTGGAAAATAAGTTCTGGGAGAAATACCTATATGCTCCCACACTGTTCTTATCTCTGTGACAGCAGAGTTACACTTTGCACTGCCTGTCTGCACTTGCTCTGAAGAGTGTGCTTTCAAAGGGGCTGTTGAACCTGTGCCTTAGTTTCCCAACTGAAATATTTAATGTAATTTCAACTGAGGAAATATATATCCAGTGACAAATGTTATTCAATGAATGGCTATATAGGCCTGTGGAGAAGTATTTAATTATCTATGATGTGCCTGTAATACTGCAGAATTTACAGTAGAATTTTATCCAATTACATAATGACCATAATTAAAACCCACAACTAACCCTCTGGCCCTCCTGCCTGTGTAGGCTTTGTGATTAAAGCCCTCAGACTGGCCTGATTGTGAAGGCAGGAGGGCAAGTGAGGGGATGTAATTTTTAATTCTTAGAGTTTCCTTTGGAGCACTCAGACTGCTTTAGCTCAGACTGGGTGACAACCTGTGGGAACCCAACCCTGCTCCACTGAGACTAGGCCTTCTGCTTGCTTGCTGCCAGCACTGGCTGTGGTGTGCTGGTTTAGGAGTTCCCCCTCAAAAAAGAAATCTGAGTTCCAATATAGACTCAGACAAATAGTTTAACAAAAATAAGCTCTGTCTCCCTCAGTTCTGCATTCCCATGAAAAGACAACTGATTGTAAGGCCAGTCATGCCATACGATGCCAAAAGTAGTGCAATCCAAAGATTAAGAGGTGTGAGGTTTGGAGCCAGAGGTCCTATCTTGATTTAAACCTAGCACATAGTTGGAAAAATGAACAAATTTTTGGGCCTAGACCTGTCAAATGGACTTTGAGTGTGAAAGCTCCCTGTATTTTTCATTTCATCAGCTGATCTAATGAGGGAAACAGGCTTTCTCTCTAAAGCATATGACCAAGAATATGTGTCCTTAATGTATTAAAGCAGTTCTCAGCAGAAGTTTGGCACCAAGTTGTCCTATGCCATTGCTAGGGTAAGGAGCAGAGCTGCTGGGGCAGCTAGGGGAGGCAGCTGGGCTCTGTTTGAGCCTTTGCACACTTGACAGGACTGTAGGTATGGGCAGCCTCCTTGTTGCACTGCTGTTCATGTGGCTGTTTCATGTAACAATAGGGGAGAGAAAAACATTTCTTTAAACAAAGGAAAATAAGACCGCAAACCATAAAGAAAACAGCAGGGAGATTTGGGGTCAGATGTACTAACAAATCAGCAACAGCTGTGAAAATTACTTCTGATGCATTTTTTTGAACCTGATTAAATAAACAATAATCAAGATTAGAGGTAATTTCCTTTCAAATACTACAAATATCCATATCTATCTCTGATTCCCACTGAGTCTAAGCAGTGTGGCACAATTCCCTCTGTAGCCACATCACGGTAGTTGGATGGATCTTTCCTCAGTGCGTGGGGGGATGGAGTCATCAGGGTTGATAGGGCTCAGCAGTGCCCCTGTCCCGCCACCTGATGCCTCAAAGATGCCAGGCAAGGTGTGCAGGCAGATGAAGCTGGCAGAAATAATTCACATGCCTGTAGGCAATCTTTCTGCAGAGAAAAGCCAGCTAACAGTTTTTTAACACGGGTTCTTTTGAGTCTGCCAGTTCTTTCTGCCTATCCCTGAATAGAAAAACACTGCTTAATATTGATCAGAAAAGACTTTCAACAGAACACAAATGTCAGTGTCCAGTCTTCAAACTGAAGGGAGGCACATTCTAACTCAAGACCTTTTCTATTTTGTCTTCAACTTGGCTGTGTTTGATTTCATTATTTGTAAAGAAAACTTTGTATTTGCTAGTATTGCTTGAGGTCATGCAAGAGTTCAAAGAAAAAATAAATTTTCTTTTTTGTTTTCTGACAAAGAACAGGATTAAATTCTTGATTAGAATGTTGGAAACAGTGAACAAAAGTAAGCACAACGTGATATCCACTCTTGCCTCTTGTAGCTGGATCTAGCTTTCTATGTGACATATCTTTGCCACAGAGTCAAGCAGTCAAAGCAGCTCCAGTTACACTCAAAAAAAGGGCCAAGTGTACTCTTGCTTATTTTTCCACCAAAAACTACTAAATAAAGCTCTTCTTTGGTAATTTGTGGGATTACACTACAAGCTCTGTTAGTCACCTCAGTGCCTATGGTGCACCCTGAAGCTCACCAGGAAGTGTTTGCCTAGCCCAGATCCCTGCTTTCTCTTTCTCTGAGAAACCAGATTAACCAAAGTTAAAATGATGGTATTTGGTAGATGTTATATTTTTCTCTTCTGGTGCCTTTTGGCTATCTCATGTCTCATAGAGAAAACTCCTGTTGCAGCAATACTTGCCATCGCTGACAGGAGAAATTTCCAGGCGCAGCAGATCTGAGGACTGAGGCCACATTTCCTGAGCAGAGAAAGCAGGAACAATCTTCTGTAAGTGTGTATTTCCAGAGTCTTCTAGTTAGAAGGGTGTTTCCAGAGCAGAGGTTTTTGGCAGAATCAAGAGCTGGCAGTGGTGGCAGTGCCATTAAAAAAGACTCAGTGGTCCTTTTTCCCCAGGCACAACCTCTTACATTTGCCACACAACAGGTTCCATTTTCTGAACACTATAATGCTTTTTAGGGAGCAAAACCTCTCAGTCATTGCTCAGAGCCCTTGTTTAGGCCAAAGAGCTGGTCTGGTTGTGTCATCTGGAGGTGCTGGCCCAGATCTTCGTACTTGACATCCCCCAAACATGGGAATCACTGCTGGGGGAAGTCCAGTATGTTCTGCTACCTGCCCCAGCTTTTGCCCCCCATACAGCTGGTCGGCCTCCAGGATCCAGGCTTGGGCAACACAGGTCAGGGTTGTGGTGCTGCCCTTGTAGCTGCTTACATTGCTGTGTCTGGAGCCTGGCTTGACAAAAAGGCTCTGCAGCATGAAATAAGATTGTACTAAACATGCTGGAGATGTTTTTATGAAAAACTAAGCATATTTTTTTCTGTATTCTGGCCTTGTTTCCATGGAGTTTGAGGTTGTGTTAAATGTTTCATTAACATTTTCCTGTTTTGTAGTAATTACTGCTCTGACTCATGCTACTTTCCTTTTGACACAAGAGCCTTTATCTGTGTTTTCTTGCTCAAATACTATCTTCTGAAGTAGAAGGAGATTTGTTGTAGCTCTGTGTTTAGTTTTCACTCTGTATTCATTGTCATTGGCACTGAGACAGTGTGCAGGGCAAACTGAAGAGTATTTTGCAATTATGTTGTGTCTGTCTGCTCTACACTAATACAGTACAAGTAAAAGTAATGCTGGTGATAATAAACCAACTGCATTCACAGCACCTGACCCTATAACCCATGTATACACAGGTCTAAACCCCACCTTAAAAGGGTTAGGAAGATTTTTTTCAGGGATCTTTTCAGTATTATTTAACTATTGCTATGTTTTACCCTTAGAAGTATGAATTAAAGATTAGGGGTTTTTGTTTTTTTTTTTTTAGTTTTTTAAAGTTTTGGGCCAAGATGGGCAGTCATACCTCCAACATCTGAAGCAACCTGAATTCTCACTCAGATCCTGCAAATTCAAGGTGCTGCATAATATCAGCTGGACAGAAACATTTGAATTTTTCAAAACAGAAAAGTTTGGGAAAGGGATGTTTGTTTAAGCTGGGGGAAGATAAAGGGAGGGAGGTATGAGAGCGAGCTACAGCTACTGGAAGGGTAGTTGCAAAGATTACAGAGGCAGATTCTTCTCAGTTGGGCCAAGAAGCTCAGACATGGGGCAGAAACCACCAGAATGTGGGAGGTTCAGACTGGATATGAGAATGATAGTGTAAATTTGAAAGAGGTCGGTGAGGGAGCAGAAGCTGCAGAGCCACTGTCCTTGAAGGTTTTTGAGGATGTACAAGGCAAAGTTGTGTCTGAGATGACCTGGTGCTCATGTCAGCTGCTCCTTATGGAGGAGGCTGGACCAGCTGCTCTCCACAAGACTCTTACAACCACTGTTTTGATGAGCCTGTGAAACTGTTTAGTGCCACAGACACAGAAGTATTAAAGATGAGCTCAAAAATGCTGATGGCAGGAGTGCAATTAGGTGAGACATGGCCGGACATTAGGCAAACAACACTCCATGTGCCAGAAACAAGTTATAAAAAGCACTTACTGAGGAATTCAATAGTCCATTTACTTCTTGAAGAGATTTGCTGAAGGAAATGGGCAGGTTTTGGCTTTAGTAGTCTTTTTGTCTTCACACATACACTGTAAATACATAACTACCCACAAAAGAACTCAAAGTGTTCTTTTAAAATATTAATATTCACAAATTTTCCAAAACAAAACTGAGGATAGTTGTTAAATGTATTAAGTTATGTGTAGCAGAATAGCTGGCATGTTCTGAAAAGGGTTGCGACATCCTGTGTTTCCTTTCCAAAAGCAGAATTTCTTATTATCCCTAAGTTTATTTCAGTCTCTCTGGCAATAATGATCTTCACAGGGCAAGTATGAAAAGCTGCATTTGTAATTGGCTACAGTGAACTAAGAGAGATAAAAAAGAATATTAAATAAAGCTCATGTGATTAATTTTATGAAATAGGATTCCTAATAACAAACACAAGTTTCAGAGTCATGACTATAATTTACTATATATTAACTGCTTTTCTACTGTACTTTTTGACTTAGTGTGCTTATAATATTAAGTATGACTACGGAAAGCACAGGATATTTCCTTTGTGACATTACTACCTCTCCCTGTTGCAACGATTCCTGCCACTGCAGGGTATATTTATTGCTGCCCAATATTTTAAGTAAAAAGGAAAACTGGAGGTTCATAACACCTAACAAAAGGCAATTCACTGCAATGACTAAGAATGGAAGCAAATTACCTCAGAGTCTGTATATTATCAAGAGAGGGAGAGATGAACATCTCTGAAAATGATTCAAACCCCCTAGAAGGGGCTTGTGGTCACTAGATACCTTCTTTAATGCACTTCAGACCATTGCTTAAAGGCTTGCAGTATGAGTCTAGGCTTTGGGAAGGGTATAAGGTATCAATATAGTACTATTTTTAAGAAAAACTTGCCTTTTTTTTTNTGATGTCAGGAACAGAGGAAAAACATCCTCAAGCTTTTTACCCCATACCTTCTGTTGTTCTACATCTTCACCTAAAATTTTACTTCAATGGTGCCATTTCACCCCTCCATTATTTTCAGAATACATTTGGGAACATCTTGCACTGTCAGGGCAATTATTCCTGGCCTCAAACACTGCCTGAAAAAAGGCAGGGGCTACCTGAATATTTTCACCACACGCCTGTGTCTATTCTTTGCTCCGAAAATGTCCATGTGTGCTGGAAAGAACATATTTTCCATGCTCTACATGGAATGAAGCTGAGCAAACAAAGCTGCAAGGCATAGGAATGATGAATTCACTAAGTAGTAGATTGGTGCTGCTGAATATTATGGAAAATAAAACTATGATTTTATGTCTTTTTAAATATAATAGCTGAATCGTATTGAGCTATTATATCCCTTTTGTACTGATGTATATGAGTCTCTTTTCACTCTGATTTTTGCTAAGGGTAAATAACTGCATTTTCAGCTGACTAGAGTCATGGCATTTCTCACAGCTGCTGCCATATTCTGCTCAAATGTGAGCAAGTGATTCAGGCTCTCAAATATACCACTGGTTTTACACCTGTGACTTGGGCAGTGAGAGTTGATGAGACTCAGGAGCTCTAGGAGCATCATATTAAGCATGGTTTTGAAACCTCTGCTCCTTTTAAGATCTGGAAAACATGCAGGTCCAGAAAGAAAAGGAGTTAAACTTAGTTTAATATTTTGATCTCAATCTTTATTTTAGGAGGCTAATTTTTTCAGCAGCTGCAATGACTTGCAAAACCTGAACAATTCATCAGAACTGGCCCAGCTCAGATCCAACCTGCCAGAACATTTCATCTGGGTGGTTTCCACCTCCACTGCCACCCCATGGAGGCCCTTCATCTGTGAGTAAGGGAAGGTTTCCAGCAGGATTACATATTAGGCTAGCTTGCTTATGGATCCTTCTATGCTGGGGCCCAGTGCCTGTCCCATTGCATGACCACACGTGTCCACTATAGCTTGTATCTGCAGTTATCTACTGCGAGATAAACACACTCCCACTCCCACATGTTGGGAAGAGCTCACTGTTCATCATTTAATAGGGAACATATGGAAAATATACATTCATTTTTGTTCATGTTTAGTGAGCCAGAGGAGCCTATATTTGTTTAGTAGTATACAGTTCTCAAATGCTTCTGTATGTGCCAGCATGATGGGCTGAGATGGAAGGCCTGGCCATCATGGCTCCTAACCCCACAGTCACAGAATGAAGGCCTGGACAACTTCTCATGAAACCACCTGGATTGTATTAGTTGGAGTATGGCCAGCAGGTCAAAGGTGTGGAAGAGATTATTTCCCTCTGTCAGGCAATTTTGAATTTTGCTCCCCCAAGAAGGATACAAGATGGTGGTGAAGTGCAAGGCATACAAGGTAAGGTTGAAGGAGTTGACCTACAGAAAAAAGGATAGGTAGGGATATTACTGTTGTCTACAGCAACCTAATGGGAATATGAGAAGAGAGAGACAGATTCTCCCTGGAAGCAGAGAGGCACAAGTTTTATAAAACATGTAAAGAAAGCTACTGATAACTAAGTTTTACCAGTAATATTACAGTTGTTTATAAAAGTAACAAAATGTTAATGTAAACTAGATGAAATTAAAACTAGCTCAAGAAAACAATCAGATTCCTCTTTCTTTAGGAAACTTTGTGGGATACCAGTATTGCTATTTGTGCTGTCTGAACAGTATATAATTCTCTGCACCACTTAACAGCATTTCTCAGACCCTGAAAGTAGAGTCAGCTCTTTAGAAGCAGTCACAATGAGATGGCAGTCCTAAAAAGGTTTATCTTCACACAAGGGTAAAAGCACACCTTTGGAGACATATGGGTGTTGTCACCTTACAACAATTTCCCATTTATTAAAATCAGTGGAAAAGAGTGAAACCAATGCATTTCTGTTCCAGCAGAGTCAGAGCCCATTACACTCTTCTGGTAGTGGGAGGAATATGCTGTATTTCCAAAGTACTCCTCAGGGCTCTTGCAGTTTTTCCGTGGAAAAAAAAAATCCTGTTTTTTCTGCAGACTCCCTCCTTGTTGAACACACATCTAAGGGAAGATTCATGGAGAGCTTAGACAGCAGTGCTCACATGCCAATGTGCTAGGCACTGACATTTTCCCTGGGGAGAGTGTCTTTGGCATGGCCACTACCTGGGCAGGGTTAAGAGGCTCAGGACCTGGGTAACTCAGGCTCTGTAAAGTCAGTGTCTTCACTGTTCAATCTGCCCAATCTGTTCAAAAGACCAAGCATGCACCTACTGGTGTGGGATGTGACAGCCTAACAAAGCATCAGTTCTCCTCTGTTGCACTCCTAAGGGTTCCATGGGCTGGACTGACTTTCAGCATGGGCAGTGCCGGCGCATGTCTGTCCAAAACATACCTTTCACATAAACTCACAACAGAAGCAGGTGTTGCAATGTCCATGGTGAATTAATCCACTCTCTGCTCCACAGTCCTCAGTCTGCAAAACTGGGAATGTAGTGCATCTCTGTTTCATTTGGACGTCGTAGGGATAAGTACATTCAAGGCTAAGCAGCAGAAGAGCATGCAAAGTCCCCAGGAAAAGCTGTCTGCTATTTATCAGCTATTTAATGATGTAAAAAACCCACACACAAAAAAAAGGCAATGCAAAAAAGGCTAAAAACACACTCCATGTGACACATTCTTGTTCCTACAATTTTTTCTTTTGAAACTTCATAGTTAGAAAAACTTAGTCTCTATCAGTTCCACATACTTTTGATAATATACTACAGCCCATGACAGTGACTTTCTATAAAGCTTTATAATTTTTTAAAAAAATTTAAATTGCCAGATAACTTATAGCTATGATTCATGTTATTGTTATTACTCATTAGTAAAATTTGTAATATGAGACAATGCCTGGCTATGTACTTTTGCTCTTTTGAAAGAGAAATCTGGCTCAGCTCTGAAGGCTTCAAATTCTGTTTATTATACTAGCTGAAGCATGTTTATTACACTGTCATGTTTTTATATCCCTCTTGCTACCTTGTGCAAAACATACTTTTGCACTGACCTAATTGTGAAAATTCTGTAAGGCTTTGCTCTCTCTGATCAAGCCACTGATCCACCGAGTTTAGCAGCCTCATGTGGTGGCAGTCTGTACCTGACCCAGCAGTGTCCTCCCCCTTTCCGTACCACACCTAACCCTGGGAGGCCTCTCATGGGGAAGTGCCTTCATGACTTCTGATCCTAAGAGTTTTAAGCTCTATTCAGACCTCAAAAAAAAAAGTGAATTAGAAAGAGTACTACCTGTCTGTATGGTTGTTATGGTGTAATAATGTTTGATGGAGAGGAAAAGCCACAGGAGACATAGATGTAATAGCTAAAAATAACAGTGATAAAGCAACAGTAATGACAACCCTGTTTTCATGTTGCAGCTGCAATGAGTTTCTGCAGCACTTTGACCAAGAGGCTTTTAAGGAATTTTGGCCAATGCCTTTTGAACCCCTGAGCTACACTGACTCCACAACTTGATGGAGGGAAGTCTGTTGAGTCACATTCTGAACATAAATAACAGTCAAAGAAAGTCATCTTATGAGAACTCAGTCACTGTTACTGCTTCTTTGATTTTGTACCACTTCTGAAAGACTAACAAACTCTGTCTTTGGACATCTAGGAATGTGATTGTTTCCTCCTGATTTCTGCTGTTGGATCTAATAAGTTACATTACCTCCCCCTCAAAAACTTGCGTCATCAGGTTTGTCTGTGTCTCAATAACCAAAGGGATGTTGTTATACACATGCAAAAGGTTCATGGTTGCATGAAAACCTCCCAGACACTTTGCTTGGCTTTGCAATGCTGTCAATATTTATTGTCACTGTCACAGACACAGAAAAATTACACAGATACAGCCAGGATACTGCACTCGCAGCTTGTATAGGGTTATGTGCAGCACTCTTCCTCTGGCTTTGAATTTAAGAGATACTGCATCAGAACTGGTGTCAATGAGATGAATTTTTCATTCAGCCCAAACACTGTTGGGAGGGGAAGGGAATCAGTGTCTGACGTATCTGGGCTCCTGTTTCTTGCTCCACAGACCCCAGCTGGGTTTGAGCCTCATAGGAGTGATGCTAATTCTGTAGTCCCACAACTCCCTTAAGTCAACATAAGCAAATGCTGATGCTAAAAGAGGCAGTGCCAACTTCCCACTGACCCAATCGGTGTTTTCATTCTCTTTGCTTCCCCAGTGACTGCAAATAGTCATATATACATATGGGAGGGGAAAAATTAAAGAGGTTAGTTTTAACCCAGAGTGTTGTTCTGTTCCCTCTCACTGTGTGACTGCATGAACACCTGGCAGATGGCAGAGAGAGATGCAAATGACAATAAAGCATGCAGAGGACTGGAAGGTAAGCCAGGACTGGTTATTACAGTTTAAATTAATTCTGGAACTAGCAAGAAAATTAGAACACTTGTACAATGTCCCCTCATGGCTAAACAGGAGTGGAGGGAGGGTGTGCAAAAGCACAAGGCAGACATTCCTGGTGCATTATATCTGGATTAGGCAGATTAGATGAAAAAAATATTTCTGACTCAGCAAATGCCATCAGACCTGTTTAAGCTAGGCTAAATGTACCTAAAGAACCCCTTACTTACAAAGTGCTTCACACTATCTATAATGACATTCAGAATCAAGTACCGATAGTTTCTAATAAAACATAGCCTAGTCAAGATGATCTTTTAAATCAGAACCATTGTCTCATCTTTTTTTTTTTAATGAAAATCACTTGCCTCATAAAAAGTTTTTGTTTCAGAAAATTATATTGAGAATAATGTTTCTTAATAATGACTCTTATAATGGCATTACTTAAAACAATTAAATCAATTAGTTCAATAAAATTCTTCAACTGAACTGCAATACTTTGACACTATGACTGATTGAGTTTACTGCCTTTGCAATTAATGAAAGATTTGTTCCTTTAGCAATTAAACTCTGATTAGTCCACAGCAAGAACATTTTCCATTACTCATCCCCCACTGCTATAAAAGGGCCTTCACTTCAGGCTTTTAGTTCTCTCTTTAATCCTAAATTAACAGAGTTTATCAAAGTCCTTGCTCTCTGCAACTCTTGGAGAAAAATTGATTTTGTATTTTACCTGTGCTAAAACTTCATCAAAATAAGAAAATCGAAAAGTAACTAGACTCTAAGGCACAGAAAACTAATATTTTTGATTTAATTAAAAAAATAGTAGTTGTTGTACCTGTTCAAGAACATGTAAGAGTTAATGCTAAAAACCTGTGATAAAAAAATAACTGCTTATTACAAAAGAGCATAAAGAATCTTTTCATAGCCCAAGTAATCAAGCTTCCGCCAAAGTAAGATAATTGTCAATCAAACTTTCAATTCAAACACAGCTGCTAAAAATCAGAGACGAATTCAGACACTTCACTCCACTTTGAACACTAACTCAGAAGTGAGTACAGAGGCTTGGCAGAAGCTGAGACCTTCTAATTCTGAACAGTTGTAGAAGCACTCAGAAAAAAATCTCTAAATTGGAGAATTTTGTCTTTCTGAAGTTGAAAACAAATGTATTTACCATGCTGGTTAAAATGGTACTTAATGAAAAAAATCTGTCAGTATATCAGTTGTTTTTTTTTAAACAAAACCCCCCAAAGTACTAAAGGTTGCTCTTGCCTTCCAGTACACAATTAGTATTTCTTTTAATCAAATCCTGTTAGCAAAGCTTTTTCCTGGCTCAACAGATTGAATGAACATAGCAGGGAAGATTGTGAACCCAGTGCAATGAGCAGGAACCATTCCTGCAAAGACTCATCATTCTTTACTCTGCTCTTGCCTGTTGAAAATAAGCAGAAATTAAATATACAGATATTGCTAAAACAGAGCTATATTATATATTTATTTTCTCACCATTCATTTCCATTTCTATTTTTTTTCCCTCAAATATTAAAAGCTGTTTAGAATGGTATAAGTTTTTTTGCTTACTCTGCCTGACTCTGTTAAGCAGAGTTTGAAGTAAAATCTGGAAAACCATAATTCTCACAGGAAATTAATGCTCTGCTTATATGTGCTGCATATTCATACAGCACTATTGTTCATTATACTATTTTGGAAATGTGCACAAATATCGACTAGTAATTTCATAAAACTGAAAACCACAATTCCCAGGTGATGACCATGACCCTAGAAAAAGCCTAGAGAAAACAACTCTTTACGAGACATACCTTGCAATAGATGTTTGTTTAACTGGAAATCCGCAAGAGCAGCTGCCCAGTGCAATGGTACATATTTGCTTCTGAATCCTTTCTCAAAGACACTATTTAAACATGCTGATGAACTGAGCTGGATTTTTCCCCACCTCCATTCTAGCAAAATAAGGAGACTCAGAAGATAAAAATTGTTTTGTTATTGCAAGTAGTGCTATGTGGTAAGTGAGAAATTTACTTTCTATAGTCCTATGCAATTATGAAGGTGGGAAATGTCCATTTCCTGTACAGATGCAATGTCTGCATGTACTGCTCAGTGATATTTCTATTTGAAAATGAATACACTTCTATTTCCAGAAGTGTTTGTGTATAGAGCTCCTTCTTGTCCATATTTGGCTTGATGTTACTTATGCTACCCTAGCTTCACCACTTTGGCAAGAGGAAACAAGTATTTCTTGTATTGACATTGTAATTCTAAGCTATATGATGTGTTTCACTCTGGTTCTGATTTATGTTGAGCTGTAAACAACTGAGATTTATAACATGGGTTTTATGATGTGTGCAGCTGGACTAGCTATCACCAAGCTTCATGCAGCACCCTGTATAGGAACAGTGATAACAGAGATTTTTCAAATGCCCCAGTTCTGTGCTAAGTTTGATGCTTTTGCCTAGAGGGGAAAATCTGTGCCTCCTGAGCCAGTCATGCTTTACACTTTCTTCCTGGACTCTGTTTTAGTCTTTCCTCTGACATTTTCTGGATAGGAATCCCTTCACCCAGTGAACAACTTTAATTGGCAGAAGAAATTTCTGAAGTGCTCCTTCTCACTTAGAACTGTTCCTGGAACCATTCTGTCTCCAAAGCCAAAAGAACTGGGAATGACCAGAGCTGAGGTGGTGTCACTCATCTTCTCCTCCACCACTGGTCAATGATGTAAATTGTCAGAAAGGACTTGATCAATGTCCCTTCTACCTATGTGGGCAGCATTTATGCATGTGAGAAATGTAACTCTCGCATGGAGAAAGATCTGATCTGAGGGTACACTAAGTGACACAAAAATAAACTTTCTCAGAGTAGTAATGATGTTCTTCCATGGAAAAAAAAAGAAACAAAAATGTACAAGATGAGTCATACTTTTAAGATGTGTGAAGTCCTGTGACACCTGTTTCAAACAAAACTAAAAAGGTCCATCATTTACTCTTTTGTTTGCTCTGTGTTTTCACTGGCTTTGGAGTTTGTAGGAAATAAAACATAAAGTAGAAGCATGGGCTGAATTCTGAGATATTTATTCAGACTAAAGTATTTTTACTGGCAAAGATCTGTCAGAGTAGCCTTGTTATCCCCTAATTTTTTCACTTCTAAAAGGAAAATATACTAAAAAAATCATATTCCTGCAGCATCCAGCAATTTTCCTTCTCTCAGTTTCAATAATCAGAACATTACCCACTAATCTGCTTTAAAAGAAGGGTAAACCCATGCTTTTTAACAAGACTTGTGGTGAGCTTGAGGAACACAGGTTTATTCCTTAGATGCCAATCTTTGGTTTCTGAGTGGAATTTTCTGTTTGTGGCTAACTTACCCCATCTTTTCTCATCCCCTGCAATGACTTTAACAGTAATTTCTGAAAAATTACTTTTAAATTTTCAGATCCAATTTCTGGACAAATTAAAGAAAAAATAAGAGAAAATAAACTGTTTTAGGAATCACAGGTACTTTGTAAATGAAGATAATTTTTTGATTTCTAGGAGAACCAAATTTTATGCCTTTTGTTGCAATGTTTTGAAGTTTTCTATTTACTTTGAAGAAAACTTTGCCTTTAAGCAAAATGATGGTTTAATAGTGTATAGAGAAATTGTCCTTGGTGGCTATGAAATCTAAACTGAATCATCAAGACCAGAGAGAAATCTTGAGTATTACTACTACTATTTTCAAGACCCATCAAGACCCTCTCCTCTCCTCTCCTCTCCTCTCCTCTCCGTTATACTTTTAATGTATTCTAAAGGTAATGGCCAGAAGGAAGCTGTCACCTGTTTCAACATGTGCATGCTGACTGCCTTCTGGGATCTATTTATTTGAAAAACTCATTTGTGTCTTATCATATATGAGATGGACAGAACTACCAGGCTTTACCCTGCTGATATTACATGAGTATTCACCTTTGGGATGTGAAAATTTTCCAATAAACATAGAATTTATTTCATTCATTCCAGTCTTCCTTTGCTGTTCTTTTATGCACAAGTGAAGGAAAGAGAAAGAGAAAGAAACAACATACTGACTTACTGTCTTAGAAGGATTTCTCTGTATATTGATTAATACAAATGAAGATATTTGGTAAGGAAAATATGAATATGGCATCCCAATAGAAGAATAAAAGATTAATTACTAGTCTTCTTAGTGATAATTTGAAATATGGGTAGGCTGGTAACTCAGTCCTGTCCTACTCAGAGGCTCATACCACAAGAAAAGCAAAATTCACTATGTTCCACTATTCCTTTGTTTATGTTATCGAACAGTATTTTCTAAAACTTTTAGTTTTAGACCTTTAAAACCTTAGACCATCCACTCTATCTGGCTGACATGAAACACAGAAGAAAAGATTTCACTTAAAAGTACAGTTTTTACAAGGTCAGCATGAAAGTACACATGCAAGTCCCAGGATAATAATCAGACCTTATGGACAAGTTGGATAAACTCATATGATTTTTATGGTAAATTTTGACTTTTCCACCCAGGTCCTTAAAACCTACAGTTTGAGTAAACACATACGTATCTTTGTAACAGTTTTGTTTAAAAAATATTATTATCTGTTGCAAGAGATTTTGTCGATTATAGACATTTCCCACGAATGTTTGTTAAAAATGCCTATGAAAGGAAAAAATTTAATCAGATAAACCTAAAAAGGTATACAAGAATTGTCCTGACATACACAGGAGATGCTCATGGAGAAAAATATTCTCAGAAACGTAGTCTTTTTCAAAGCAAATGATTAGGACAGTAAATAGGTGCCAAAAAGATGAAAGTATTCAATTACTTCCAACTAAGCACTCATTTCTCAAATGTTAGGATGGAAAGTCACTCAAATAATTGCTCAAAAAGAATGCAGTGGAGTGTAGAGATTACATTTCTGATGCCATTTAGTTAAATGGAATCATTAAATACAAGAACTAAGGAACTGGTTCTCCTTTATACAGAAGTGTCTTTCTGCGACTCTGGCAGTACAGATAGGCTGTAAAACAAGTGCTGCAATTAAACCCTGACTTAATGACCACTGGTACCAAGTGGAACAGTGAAATGAAAACTGACCTCCACATTTTCCTAAAGATTTTTCTAAATGAGAAATCCCGTAACTGTAATCAAAATTACTAACTATTAAAGAACAGAAACAAATGTATTGATCTTTTAATTTGCTTTTATGACTGAAGACTACAGAAAGGTATTGATGCTGTGCTAAAAATGCACTGGAGGAGTACTAAGGGCTTTGGTGGATTTGGTTTGGGAGTATCTTTCTTTGTTTTTTTGGCCAAGTCATAGCAGGGAAACAAGTATTTTTCATAGAAATGCTGACATAACTTTACTAATAGCACCTTTAACAGAGGTTGTTACAATGTGTATTTACTCAGGTATGGGATTAAATAAGAGATGTGAACTCACCATAGCAACCCCTGCATCACATTGCAGATATGCTGCTTCTAAGATACGGCAAATGTTTCTGAAGAAATACACATGAATATGAGGTAAACAGCTATTAATTCCAAATTGTGATTCAAAAACACTTTGCCATACAGTACAACAAAAAAACAGCGTACCTTGATGCTCTGTAAATTAATGTATTACTGGATAGTATTTTCATTGTGTTAAACCTTTTGGCTCAAAATATAAGTTTAGCTAATTCCCCAATTTGCTATAGCAAAAATAGTGACAAGCACATTACTGAACTCCTTGAAAATATTGCTGTGAATTCTTACACTCCCTAGGAATCCAGGAAACTCACCTGTCTGTTTTGAACCACCTCCTGTTGATGTTCTGAGATGTTGCAATAATATTGATGTTCACCATAAGATATTCAGCAGAATTTTGTGAATACAGTTAAAGTTGGATGTAGGTTTTCTTCTAAAGTATCTTTTTCCCCATTTTTAGAAACACTTTACTGTTTCCTCTTCATTATCGCTCTGCGTCTTGAATTTTATCAGCTAATGTATGTTCCTTCAATTTTTCTTTATTCTGGCTTTTCTTGTTTTGCATAAAAATCTGTCATTGTACTTACAAACTTACTACTTGTTTGTTTTTATTTTTTCTTAAGCGTTTTCACTTTCACCTTCAAACCACTTAGGCAGTGCCTTAGGTGAGATCCTGATGATATTCAATGGGTTGCTATACCTCCTGAAATTAAGTTTTTGATGCTATATCTTTCTTATATTTTACCCCACAATTCATGGCAGAATTTACTCCTGCAAAGAGAACTAATTGATCATATTGCTTTGGGTTTTTTCTTGATATTAAGCAACCCTATTGTCTCTTCCCAGATTTCACTTGTAGAGGGGGAACATCCATTTTCTTACATTGCCTGAGATGACTGATAAAGAAGACAGCAAGTATTCTGGATCAGCACACAAAATTGTCTCCATACATTCTTTCATCACTGTTCAAGGTTTTGTCTCTATGGTACAGAAATGCAGGAACCCTAAATAAATTTCAAATATTTTTGGTAGCAGAGGCAGAGGTTTAATTAAAACCGCAAAGCATTTTATTAAGCCCAATAACCTCATTGTCAATCTGCATACCTACATTTTATCAGAAGTAAATGTGTTTTTTATTCTTACAAAATAACAAGTTTGTTCATTGAAGATATTAAAAAATCTGTTTTAAAATCTACAGATAAAATGCATCTGCTCATATGAAACTAATTTTTATTTCAACACCACTTCCCCAGTGGTTTACCATATTTTTTCACAGAGGGTTTTTATACTTGGGGTAAGGCATGATCTACAGTGACTGAATGGTTGGTCCCTGGTGTAGTAATGCACTTCCCATACTTGGGAAGGTGTTTCTATATAAGGAAAAGGTTTCAGTTTACTGCTTTACTTATTAGGAAGTTCATCTAGAAGGTTCTGTATATGCCCCTCTGTGGTTGGCTGAGTGCCAAGAGAGAAACACCTGTTGGACCTTTCCTCTGTCCATCAAACCCTGTAAGGTTTCCTATTGGGGATTTTCAAACAGAACCATCCTCGGACATCGAGTAGAAAAAGGGACAGAACAAGAGTGTAACTGCCCGTGGCTGTCCACCGGCTAGCCCCGCCACAGCAGACCACAGTCACAGACTGGCACTGGAGCCACTGTCCGCACAGTGGATTCTTTCACCAGTGAGGCAGAGGCGAAGTGTGGTTAAGGCAAAAGGAGAAAGGAGGACTCTGTCGAGGTGAAGCAGGCTGAAGGTTTATTCCCAGGTGAAACTGACCAGACAGAGCATAAAACCTGGGTGCACACAGCTTATAAACGGGGGAGGATCACAGGGGTGGGGGTTACACAGATCCAATGAGAGGGGGGGTGAGGGGTGGCTCTGCAGAAAACTGACAACCTGTCAGCCAACAGGGGACAAGGGGAGGGGGAGTTCTTGGGCTTCTGCCAATCACTCGATGCTCTCCCTGGATCTTTCCAGAACACAGGGAGAGGCCTGACCTTGACTGACAGGGAGAATGGAGTAGGGGTTGACAGGACTGACAGGGGAAAAGTTTGGGAGAAACCAACCGTGGGAATGGGAAAGGGGTACATGGAACAAACCATCAGGGTACATATTAAAAACAACAACTTACAGAAATCAATAGGCAAAAATAACTTAAACTATGGCAAAACAAAATAATTCTGCACCACCACACAAGAGAACCGGCGGTATTTTCTAGGTGTTGTACTAGGTGTGAGATTTCCTCACACTGTGCATTGCTTATATATTTGGTTTCTATATTATTTTCATTCATTTATTAAACCTTTTTGAATTACAAGATACTCTAGACCATGCTGTGTCTCACTAATTGTTTATAGCCACAAATATGAACAGGCTGGACCCTAGGGATCGTATGGTATTCAACACAATACCCTGGTGTTTCTGTGCACTGGGAACATGCCCTGGTCCCAGGTAACCCTGGATATCATGGGGTTCAAGGGCTCACCAAGGGTTCACCTTCTCGTGAGTTGGGGTCCATGTGCTGCTTGGTGGAGTTCCTCTCCTGACTTTGGGGACTGTTTTTCCCTGGGATGGTGCCTTGATTCAGGTGTGAGCTGAGGCTGAGTGCCCCAGGGTCTGGGAGGACTGATTAACATATACTCTCACCAGGACTGGTGGCCTCCTCTCAGACAAGCTGCGCAAGGAGTTGTATTTAATCTCTGGTTTTTATTCCCTTGCCATGGCTATCTATTGGTGCAAAACATGGAGCTGCTCAGGTGAGAAGGGGTGGTTCAGTCAGCATGGGTGAAACCCTGCCACAAAATGTCTGCCTGAGAAGTTGCATGAAAATTTCCACCTTTGTTATTATTCAAAACTTCCTTTAAGCTGCTCACTGTGTTCACTTTTGACTGTCCCTTTGCTCAGCTTAGGGATAATGTTAATTCTGACTCTGTCCTGGCAGAGATTGTCACTGAGTATTTGAGCTCTTCCTTGGGTTCTTTATATATGTAGTCCTCCTAGGGATTTTTTTGCTTGTTTGTGGTTGGTGTTTTGTTATTTTTTGCCTGGATGATTATTTCAAGATATATCCTCCACAAGTTTACAAGCTCCTGAAACTAGGAATTGCTGGTTGTGGTCCTCAGATGATAGAAATAATAATAATAATAATAATAATAATAATAATAATAATAATAATAATAATGTCAAAATATATTTATTCTAAAAC
>WEIU01023465.1:261875-377100 GCA_013389925.1 Aegithalos caudatus
AATAATAATGACAAAATATATTTATTCTAAAACAATAACTATAGATTCCTCCTCATGACCCAGGTTAACACATTTCAGTTTAACTGATGGAAATAGCCTAGTCACCATAGCATTGAGTTTCTTATATTAGCTTGAGAACCTTTTGATTGACTATCACAGGGATATAACTATACCTGCACTTGCTATTGTAAATCCAGATCACTAAAACCTTCACAAACTGTCAAAATGGGTCAAATGTCTGTCTACATGGCTCTCCAAAAAAGCATGACCAATGTGTACCATTTTCTGAAACTAGTGACAGTCATTGGTGTGATGTGGCCAGCATCATGTTCAGCTGCCTTTGAGACCCTGCATTCAGCAGAGTTTCTATTCATAACTATTTCCATTTATTGAAAATGGCCTTTGGCACCAGGAGAGACCAGACCAGAGCTTGGTCTCTGGTCTCTGGATCTGCTAGGGAGAGCCCGTTATGTTACAACAGCCACTTGCAGAGCTGTGGAAATAGTTCATGCCTTCCTGCTATGCATGTTGTTGTAGATATTCACTGGGTGAACTTACTCATTCCAAGCAAAATCACATCCCTTCTCCTCATTATCCTTCCCTCTTAAGAATGTATTTCATACTGATTTTTCCCGACTTGCCTTACTCCTGATGGAAGCAATCTATTCCCCATATTGCAACCTGGTGTTAAAACTATTGTTTTATAGTGCTTAATGTTTTATTTTTATTAAAGCTAAGATGAATTTCTTAACTTTTTTAATAGAAATAAAAGTCATCAGCTATGTAAAAATGAAATGTCGGCACTACATGGCTCAGAGAAATACCATGAATCTTTTGCTATTGCCATCTCAGGTTTCTGGACAGCATTACTTATTACTTGCTGTATCTTGTGTTTTTGCATAGTATTTTCAATTGAAATAATTCAAAAAGAATGTTTCTTCCTTTTTTGCAGTGAACATTTCTGTTTGACATCATATAGTAATTCCTTATCAATGGCGCTTGAAATAAATTAAGGATTGGTATGATATTATGTGGTTCACTGCTGCTCCTCACACCACCAAAGGGAATGGGACACCCTGAGATCTGAACAGATTTAGAAAATGACCAAATGACTAAGCCTCTCTCCCAGATTTGTACAAATGGTCTCTTTTAAAAATTGAACTCCATAATCAAATCTGCCAATTCACATTTCTTCCCTTATTTAATTTTCTTTAAAATTTTTTTTTTTTTTTTTTTTTTTTTTTTTTTTTTTTTTTTTTTTTTTTTTTTTTTTTTTTTTTTTTTTTAGTATAGGGTTTGTTTGTTTTTTTTGCAACTATTTGATTTAAGGGAACAAAGAGATAAAATAATCCTCAGGTACTTTTTTAACTGGAAGTACGTGTAAGTTATTTTATTATCCTTTGCCACTGCAAGAAAATTTCCATAGATTATTATTGCAGATATATTTTACAATGAAGAAATGAGTAACACAACACAAACACATCCATTCTCTTAAATGAACGAACTACAGCTTTTTGGCTCAAACAAACAATAATATTATTTATAACTCAAATTACATTCCACAAACTATGCTCTCATCTATAAAGAGACTATAAATGGCACGGTAGGGTTTCATATTGGTTTTTCTTTTTTTTCTCCAATGACTTTGCTGTTGACCCCTCTTTTAATTTACAAACAAAACCTTGACTTTCTTGACTTCCAGCACTGAAAATCCACCCTGGGATCTGAGATCAAGCTGTGCCCTTTCTGCTTTATGCCAAAATAGACTCTGGTTCACCTCCTCAGTGCTGAGGTGGTTCTGCAGGGCTGGCAAGAATGTAAAGAAAAAACAGTAGTTTTGCCAGTAAAAAGATAAAGTGAATGAATTCTCTCAGACGGAGGAAGATACCAATTTTCAAGTCAGCTTTATAGAAAACAGCTGTTCTTTGAAACAAATGTTCATAGGAGGGTTGGGGCAGGGCATCTCATTGCTTGCTGTTCTTGCACAGCCTTTTCCCATTTGGTCTTTCCAGTTCAGCCTGTAGACCAATCCAGTCGAGGTGTTAGTGGCTATGGGTGCACAGCCTTTTCCCCTGTCAGCAGTGCTGTACTTGGGTGTTTCTGCCCTCTTCAAGCTGTTGGTGCTCTTATGCAAGTGTTCATGCTGAGACTGTTGTGTGTATTGGGTGGAGGGGTGTCCTGTGGAGGTCCCAAGCTCATCTCTTTCAAGCCAGGTCCCAACACAGCTCTGCAAACAGTTGGGCTGTCTTGGATATACATTCACCCTTCTGCTTTTATATTTGTGGGGTATCAGATGAAACTGAGGAAGTCAGTTTCCTAATTATTTTTTAAGTCCAGGTGAGGGGTGAACACTCAGCCATTTTTTTGCAATTAGTTATAAAACCTTCCAAAATCCTTTTGAAGTCAATCTTCTGCATCATAGTCGGCAAAATGCAAGCTCTCAGTGGAAGTCTGATGGATATAAAATCCTTTTGGACAGAGCATAAAAACTTTGAGATGCTCAGCTTCCATTGGGAAGTGAGTGTCTCTGCAGAGGTCAGGAACCCACTTACCTCAATCACAGGGATCAAGCCCTCTGCTGCCATGAAGCCTGTCATGGGAGAAGGGCTCACTCCTTACAAGGACAGGAGTTTATACAGGGCAGAGAAATGTGGACAAAGCACAGAGGGCACAAAGCCTGACAGCAGGGACTGCTCCAGTGGTTTTTCAGAAGCTGCAATTATTCCTGCTGTCAACCAGGATGGTAACAGGTGAGGTCAGGCAAAGAGAGAATTGTATCCAAAGGCACACATGAAGCCCCCTTCCCTGTCTGCAGTGTCTTAGCAATGTTGGCAGAACATAGGTTCAGCTGCTCAGTCCTGTAATTCTCTGTGTTTTATTTCTCATTTATTAAAGAATAGAAAGAAAATAATGATGTGTAACAGACTGCTGCCCCTGGAGCTCTTTCAGGCTGTGGACCACAAAACCCCAGATTCCAGCTCTGAGAAATAATCAGCTACAGTATTGTTGGTTCTTAGGGAGAGGTAAAGTTCATGGTGACCTGCTGACGTCTGGATTGTCAGCTTCCCAGTACTGTCTGCCTCTTCCACTGGCTGTCCCCTGCCACCCCATGCCACCAGCTGTGCTGAGAGCACTGAGCTCATCATGCAGTGATGCTGCAACCCTTCTGAGAGCTTGACAAGCATTGAGAAGCAAAGCTGAAAAATTATTTCTACCTTATAACAGGACAGATTTAAGAGGAGAAGAAACACTGAGCCATGGGGAATGTGCACTGGCATTAACAATTCCTTCTGCAGATATATCCTGTGTGAAATGTGAATGTCCTCACTGTCTCCTTGGGTTTGAGGAAACAGATATTTAGTGGAACTTTATCTTTTATCTTAAATGCAATTTGGCTCACTGGATATACACTGACATATAGATTAAGAGAAAAGGAAGGTAATTACAAAAGCTAATTAAAATAGCTTCCAGAAAAATCAGAGATTTTCATAGAATTTTTCCAGAAGAAATTTCTTTGTGCTTGGTTTGGCTTAATAAAGCTTAAGTTTTATTTTTGATGTAATTTTTAGGCTACTTCTGCAAATACATAGTTGAGTTCTAATTTTAAAAACCACAGCAATCTGTATATTCACTTTTTTCTGCCCAAGGGGTAAAAATATAAAGGTGGCAGAAAATGTATCTGTTAACAGTGAGCCTCTGTAAATCTTTACTACCAGCCACCACTGAAAAGGTAATTCTTTTTTAGGAGTAAATCCAAATTCAGGAAACCAAAGACAATCACAGTTAAGACATTGACTCTTTTTCTCTTAGCTCAATACAATTTGTTTATGTATTACAGCATCTGCTGCAGGTTATGTAAGACCTGTTGCAAGAACTCATGATATCTGATGAATAAAGGACAAAGTCTCAGTTTAGTTTTGAATTTTCAGGGTTTAATGGATTCTTCTGTAACCCTGTCCCAGGTCTTACTGCTCCGGATGGTTCAACTGCAAATCATCTCTCTTTCCAATTAATGGAAAAACTCCTGTCACTGCACGCCTTGAGGTTGCAACCCTGCATGTACAAATGTAATCAAAGGATGTTCCTTGGGAAAAAGTGCTAAAATTCACACACTAACCAACAAATTTTTTTTTTTAATTAGATGAAGTGCTAGATTGCATTATCAGAAACAATCTTTGCATTTCATGAGTTATCAGTCACTTAAATTAGAAGAATTATCCTCTGAATCAAAATTGTATTCCTAGCTCAATGTTTAGTATTCAGACTACATGGACATCCGTTTTGACATCACACAAACTAGTTAGCAATCAGAAATTAATTTCGTTCAGATGAATATTCTCACTGGGGTTAATGAAGTTCTCATAAGAATAATATGAACGTGGTTACTTAATTCTTGCCTAGATAATGTTAAATCATTTGATTAAATCCCTTTTTTCCCTTCAAGGCTATGACAAGAAAAATTAACTGAGACTCACAAATATCCAGCTTTGATCCAGTAGAAACCCCATACATTCCCAAGGAGAAAGATAAAATGAAGTTTCTTTAAGCAGAAGCATACTTTTAATATGAGTGAAGACAGAGTAATACTGCTGGATGTCCATAATTAACTAGGCCAACTTTCAAAAAACCCCAAACCCAAATATGCAGACAAATTGCCTTCAGAAATTAATTGGATTCTACATAAAAATATTTTGCATTTTACTTGCAAATGTACACTTTTCCTGAGGACAAATATGTTTGCTCATATAATTGAATAATGCATGCAATGAAATACAGAAAATATGCAGAACAGTGGATTAAAGGTCACATGGACACCCTGATCATGGCATTTCTTGTCTTCTTAGCTTTAGAAATGGCCTTTGAAACACTGTGCCCATCACATGGGTGAAAAGCATTTTGGTAATACAGGCCATATACACTCAATTACTACTCTTTATTTTATGGACATAAAATTGAGAGAAGAAAAGTGTTTTTAATCAGTAGGCATAGCATGTCACATAAAGAAAACTGCATCAAGCAAATGCTGCTTTCTCCACACTGAAGAGGATATTTATCAAGGATTGTACCTGTAAATATGAACGTTTGACAATCCCTAGAAACAATCACACAGTGATGATTAATAGATAGCAAAGAGTAGGTAGTCTTATAGTATACAATCACCTCTAAATTTTATACATATTGAAATCCAAAAAGTCATATATAATGTTGCCTCCATAGGAGAATGGCATGTAAGGACACAGACTGTTAACCTGTCCCATGGGAAGAGCTGGGCTATTGCTCCAGACAGTGCAATGAAAGGGGGAGAGCTGTTCCATGTGGCTTCTGCTTGAGCTGTGCAGGCTGCTCAGTAAACATGGGTAGGGACAGCAACATTTATTTTCACCAAATCACCAATAACCATGTCTAGAAAAATGAATTCAGGTTATGCAACTTTTGGTATTTTCCACCTCTTGATTTCTTAATTGATGAATAGCTATTACACTTTGCTCATTTGATTAAATAGTATTTACAGTTTTACTTTTGTGGTTATTCCTGTCTTTGGAAATGAAAAAAATCAAAGAAAAATAAGTCAGTTGAAAGAGTTTAAGTCTTTTGGCACTTTCAAAATAGTTTATTTTTGGAAAAG
Organism: Aegithalos caudatus; assembly: GCA_013389925.1. Lineage (NCBI taxonomy): Eukaryota > Metazoa > Chordata > Aves > Passeriformes > Aegithalidae > Aegithalos > Aegithalos caudatus. The sequence goes on from WEIU01023465.1 coordinate 267,502, forward strand.
CATGTATTCATTAATCTGAGTCTGCATGAAAACCTACCACTTTTTTAGCTCAAACCTTCCAGGACATTTCCCTCAGAGCCAAAATGGAGATGTTTTGAAAGAGGAAAAGCATACGAGGCTACTGATATGTGGTAATACAGCAAAAAATAGATAAGAAACTGTCACAGTGTTCTAAGCCAGTGTGTTCCAGCAGCTGCATCATCATCCCTCCACTTGGCAAACCAGCATGCCTTTTTTTCTGGGAGTCTCTTAGTTCCCTCCTTTCCTTCCTCAGTCCCTCCTTTCTGCCCTCTTGTGTTTTACCCTGAAAAAATTATGTTAGCCACAGGCTAACACAGCCAAGTGAGAGAATAGGATGACTTGACAGGAAAAGTAAGAGAGATTGATATATAGGAGAAAAAAAAAAAAAAAAAAAAAAAAAAAGAAAGTGCAATAAGAAAATGGTGAAGCAGCTTGTGGAAGACAGTCAGGCTGCTTGTAAGTACAGGCGGATACTGGGATGAGACAAAAACAGAATATTTAATGTATGCCTGTAGTAATTATAAATATTAATATCACTATATAATGGCTGTTAAAAGCATAAAACTAAGAAAATAAAAATTGATAGAATTCATACAAACCATTATGATAATTTAAATCCTTATTATCAGTGTTTACTTATGTCTTAGGGTAGAATAATGAACCTTTAATTGCAGGCAAGCAATTTTATGTGGGGATAAATCAGAACTTGGGCACAGTGATAGCATTTATCCAACAATGCCCTTGATTTTGGCACTCATTCAGCATTCTCTATATTAAGTTTTAATGCAAAACATCTGAAGCACACAGTTAATAAAGCTGTTAGGTACAACTCATATAGAATGAAATGTTCCCCATTCTCTCCCCTTGTTTTGTCCTTTCAACTCACACAGGACTTATTTTTACAAAATGGCTTCACTTTTTTGATCTCCAAACTAAGGGAAAAATGGAGCCAAACTAAATAAAACACACATGGAGCAAGCAAGTTGATTTCTTATGCTGGAAGGGTGAAATGCAGAATGATTTCTTCCTCCAGGAATGTTTTGTTAAGCATGGAGAAATATTGTTTTCTAAAGGAACTACACATATTAAATGTTCTTAAACAGTGTAATATCAAAAGACTGATGACTGTATTTTGAAAACAGGAGATCTTAATGTTAGTCTAGAATACAGTAAGAAGTATCTGTGTTAATTTATTCTAGTTTCAGAGCATATTAAAAAAAATGTGACCTGTCCTGAACTTGAGATTCCTTGAGAGGCAATATAAAATATTATTAAACATGCTAACGGGATAGAAACCCCCCCATCCTTGTGTCAACACTCAGACTCCTGATTGTCTCAGGCAGCCCTAGCCAGAGCTCCATAGCCAGCAAACTCCCCTTCACATGCTGCCAGAGGCCTGGCTCAAACACCCAATGTGGTCTGGGCTGCAGCCTGAGGTGTTTTCTTACCATTTAAAGGCAGATTTTTTTGGTGCTTGCCATGCACTGGTGTGTTCATGGGAGATGAGCTCGCCAGTGAGCCAAGTTCTGCTGGGCAGATCAGATCCAGGTATAGGGAGTAGGCTTTACTGAAGCTATGTTAAAATCTCTGTCATAATTACTAATGTTTGCCTGATTTAGAAGATGGAAAAACCATGAGGTAAATAACAAGGTTATTTGTGTTACAAAGTCAAGGGAAGAGAATTATAATGACATTCCAAAAAATACCAGTCTGAAGAGAATGAAGTTCTTACTTTCTGTATGAGCATGGAAAATTAATAAGAGGAAAATTAGGCAAATTTGTCTAAAATAATTTCTGATGGCTAATATTTTAAAATGTCCAGAACCCCAAACTCAGTTGTCAAGCCACTGTCCCAACGTCCAGAAATCTATGCAGACTTTGCAAATAAATTGCAAAAGCTCTGACAAGAATTTAGTACCAAGGACAGGAACAAGATTTGTCAACTTTTCTCATTTACCTTGACTACTTATCTAGCTATCTACAATGCTTTATTATGTATATATATAAATATATATATACACTCAAATGTTATTTTAAACATTCAAATGTCAATAGCAATATCACCATAGTCCATGTTTTAGCTTTTATTAAGCTAGTTTTATTAGCTCTAATTTAAGCAGAATATTGCAAAATCTCAGTAAGAATTATATTTGAATTTGGATATATTTAGGAGTAATGTGGTCTTAAATATTTCAAGTTAGAAGCATTTATTCATAAAGTAAAATGGAGTCCACTCAGGATTTCATGGTTACAAGTGAAATTATTTGTCTGGATTTGTATTTAATTGGACTAATTAGTGGCTGGACTCAGCACAATTGTTATGTTTCCTAGGAAAAGGTTCAGTGTACCATATTTTACACAACCCATATTATCTGATATATGTTTTATACAAAATTCTGGGGAAAAATTTGCAAGATGAAGAGAGAATCTTATTTTGCACAACCTGTTTCACAAGTCTCTCTGAAACTAGGATGTTTACATGACCAGAACACTCTTGCATGTTTTGCTGATATAACTATTATACAATCCATTTATGGCTAATATTTCTTGAGTTTTGTAGCCTTATATTCCCGATCTCTCTTTAAAGATGATTTTTTAACTAAAATTGAAATACACACATCAGCCTACACACAAAAGCTGTCTTGACAAAATTCTAAGGCTGTGAATTCAAGCACTCAAAAGATTTAGAAATATAAGAATCAAGAATGCCAGTGAATTCTTGGGTCATGACCCTTTTATAAATATGCATAATATTTAATGATGTTCCTCTATTCTCTGTTGCTGTTCCTACTAAGAATTTTTCCACAAGTTTTTGTTTGGCTGGCTGTGGAACGTAGCTCCTCCAGGTCAACAAGCCCACTGCTAAAGTTCTACATTTTATTTCAAAACTTGATGAGATTTACCGGCTCGTATATTGATCCTTCATTATCAGTTGAAGCACGGAAGTTATGTATAGGCATATAAAATGTTTGTCTTGGCTTGTTATCTGCCAGGAAAAAAATCCAGCCCAAACAAAACCCGGAGAAAGTTATAAGGAGCTTAATCACAGGTCACAGGTTGGTAATGGGGAGTATTGGACAGTCTAATATTAGTGCAGGCTGGGACTGTTGGGTTATGGCTGAGCTGAAATCCATAATGAGCGTAAGAGTATGAAGAATATAAATTCATTATTGGCTTGGTAGATTTTTTTTTTCTTTTTTTTTACCAAAACACAGTTTTCAATAGCCTGGAAGTTCTATATTCTTTCTTGTCATAAACAGCTCTGAAATCCAACACAAAGGATAAAGCACAGGAGAAGAAAAGATTGGCTATAGATACATGAGTGGCATTTTAGTTTTCACTTCTCTGAAGTAGCCTATTGCTCTTAAGGAGGTTATAACACATTCTGAGCCCACAGACAAAAATCAAGCATGGTTAGGACATACTGTATGCGATGGGCTGAAGCTAAGCATGGGTTGAGGTCCAGTCTGTGCAGGGTTTGAACCCTGAAAATTGCAGTATTTATTTAGAAAAATTCAAAAGAAAAATAATGCAACTTTTTATTTTCAACAATTACATGGTTTCGGAATTGACCACAATGTTACAGCAATGTCAAGGAAGGGTTAAAGAAACTCAGGATGAAATTATGGAACACAAGTCAAACATCCTGTCTGGCTAAATTGCCACAGACAGCACCATGAAATCTCCATCTACAACATAGGGAAAAAAGGGGTTTATATAGTGATAAGTTAAAACTGTTCCTAGTTATGATTTATCTGCATTGAGTCTAGTGCAATACTTCATTGGAATCAATCTGCCTTGACTTGCTAGAGAACAAAATGCAACCAGATTCAGAAGAAAACAAGATGACCTCATGAACTTGTATACCTGCCCTACCTTGTGTCATTAACTAATAGTTGTTGACCAAAGGGATCATAAAACTTTTCTTGCAATTAATGACTGATAGTAAATTTTAAACCCCAGAGACATATATGCTAAATTAATCAGCAACTGTTACCTTGCCTATGTTTGCTCAGGTTTTATTTATTGTGAAACATGAGGTGACATATTTTACTCAGTACTGTGGAAATATTTATATCCTGAGTGGGAAATAAATAAAATACCTAAACCATAGTTAAATCATAATTATTAGTAATTATTGAATAAAAGAAATCTCTTGGATTTTGAAGCTGAAGGAACTGATTCAGACATTGAGTTTGGAAAAAAATTAAACATTCAATTTATATGTGGAGTTCAGATTCTAGTTTACAATTCAAAAATATCTGGGAAAGCATGTTAAGATATAAATGATTAACACTTGGATCATGGGCATGGGAGAGCACAAATAACATCAACTTGGAAAGTATAGTAAAGTAGCATTAAGTATATACACCAAATGTAAAGGAAATTACTACCTGACATCAAAGGGACTAAGGATATTTCAAAGAAGTTGCAATTTCCAGTGTAGTAAAATATTTCATTATATGCTGCATAAGAAAAGGAAATTGTCTAAAACCTGAGTCTACATATGCAAATGTTTACCCAATGTATATTGATTTTTGTCACTGTTGATTTCTGATTTTATCAGTGATTACTTGAAAAACTGCATTTTGATGACATGTAAAATTACAGAGTAGTAGATCAATTGAAATAACTTCAAAGAGATTTCAACTATGTATAAGCAGATTTCTAATGCTGATTAAAACATTGAAACTTAAAAGCTTTTTCAGATTAAAAAAATTGTTTCATTAAAAACAAAATTATTTTTTTATTCTTTAACATAAAATATTCAAAAGTTTCTGCATTTAGCTGTTGCTTTGAATAAATCATAGTATCACAGAATTGCAGAATCATAGAATCAGACAGTGGTTTAGATTGTAAAGGACCTTCAGAGGGTCTTAAATTTTAGCCACATGGTCTTGTTGCAGAAGGAGAGAAAACTGTGTGGGAAAGTGCAAACTATCAATTTCACAGTAGATAAGGTAGCAGAGACAGCATATTTTTAAGTGCCAGAAAAATACAAATATGAAGGCCTCATGAAAATCAAGATGGAGAACTGGTAACACAGTTCCTCAGGGAATGAATAATGGTGAGTTAACTGCTGCAAATTGTTAGTGCATGTTATAAGCCCATTTATTTCAAAATTATATAAAAGAGAAATTTATATATTTTGGTACCTGAATAATAGTTTAATACTTTCAGGTTTCAAAGTACCAGGTTCAAGGGTTTGAAATCTTTTCTGCTGAGGAAATGTAAAATGTAAAATGTGTGGTTCTTTTAAAATTTCCCCATCTATTTGTTAGCATGTACATGGATGAGCATTAGTTTTCTTTCATCCCTTAGACTACTGTGCCTTGATGTAAGCTGTGTAGGTATCAGGATGACCACATGAAGAGGAAGAAGGTGGTTTAGCAAATGGAGGTATGTATTGCCACTGAGGGGTTATGCATTTACTTGCATTTAAATACTTGAAATTATTTAACATCTCAATCCTGCTTTGTAATCAGTTATTGTTTAAAAGACAAATATTATTTTAGTCATCTCTTAAACTCCATCATTCATCCTTAATTTGTATTCAATTCAAGGTTAATCTAAGATTCTTGGTGTGTCAAAGAACGAAACAGGTCTGACTTGTTTCACAGAAGACTTGAGGACCTTAGAAGATAAAATAGCAAAGCAAATGCTGAGAAATTCTTTCATTCAAATTCCATTCCCATGAATCATCTCTCTCTAAGTATATGTGATATGTGTGTCAGAGAGAGCAAGTGAAAATGCCTATTATTACCTTGACTGCCATCTACCCATGCAATTTGGCACCTTGGAGTCATGTAGTAGAAAGTGTAAAATACATTTCTAAAGATTCAGGTTCCATGTGGTTTTGAATTATTACATCTATTTCAAATATTCTATTTGTATTCCTCAGAAAGACAATTTTTAGTGAAGCTGTGTCTCATTCTTTAGCTACTTAAATCTTTGGTGGCTCAGACATATTCTTAAACTTGCAGAATTTGCAGTGGAGAAGATAATATATCAGTAAGTATGTTTAGTTCTCCTTTCATTATTTAAATTATACATTTTTCAAATTTCTGTGTTATGAAGTCAATAGCTCTTTGCTGTCAGAGAAAGATATAAGTGGATGTCTAAATTGTATTTTTCAGGCAGCTGTCCCCTTGCTCTGCTCATGCTGTGAATCCAGCAGGAGCTGTGTGGCCCAAGCTGACTTGGAGTCTGTCAAGTAGACTGTCAAGTAGAGACTTGGAGACTGTCAAGTAGACTGGCAAGCTTGACCATGAATTACACCCACACATCTTTCATTTTGTTCAAAACATATGAAGAGTAAGCTGAGGCCTCCAGAAGACCGTGAAAATCTAGCCGAGCATATTTTCTTGAATCTACCTGTGTGTTAAGTAACTAATTGAACAAATAGTACAGTATTGTATTGCCACTTACAGACAGTTTTGAAATACTGTAGTCCCTCTAAATAGGTGTTGAGGGGGAAGGAGTTAGGCTTAGATTACCCTGAAAGATATCTGCTTTCCCTTGAAGTCTACTTAGAAATGCCTAAACTTAATGACAATTTTTGGAAAACTTCAGCTATCCATAAGTTTGCAGAAGAAATCAAGTGTAGAGGATCTTTGCGTCATCATGTTTGTCTTTTAGATACCATGGGCTGAACATTAGAGCTTTTCCTTTTCCCGATCTCTCACTTGTTTTCTTAAGTGGAGCCATATTTCTGGTTAGACTCACAGGCTTCCCAGAAAGCAGGGTGAAGGGCAAGGATGCATAGGAGAACTTTGCTGCTGTGGGGGACTGAGAGCCTGCCTTGACTGAAGCTTCCCTTGCCATGACTTGTTTTTTGCTTTAACTCATGGTTTAATGCAGAATGCAGAAATGGTGCTGGAAGTTGGAACAGGAATTCAAAATCTGCTCCTGTCATAATCAACTGCTGAACTACATAATCATGTGTCCTTTTGGTCCCTTGTTTGCTATGCTAAATCACAGGTTTAGAGACAGGCATCAGCTCCTCACATGTCTCTAATGTTTAGCTAAATGTCACCTTGCCCCTACGTCAAGCAGTCCTGTATCACCCAGATACTGAAACATGCATCTATCTTATGCACACATTTAAGTGGTTAATTTAACATAATTTTGCAAACAAACACTAGACCAAGAAATGCTCTTTAATCTTGGGAGGTCAAGTAGAAAATTCATTTCAGATAGGTCTGGTTCGTTCCACAAAGGCTTGTTTCCTTGATCTAGGAAGACAATGAACATGGACTTCTGTGCCTTCTCATATGCAGTCTCATCCAGCTTGCTTACACAGGAACAGTTATACTTCCAGAGATACAAAATAGACATGCAGTGAATCAGTTTGTTTAATGAAAGCCTTCTAATCCATGTTAAAAGTACGGTGATTTTGGTGTAAATAGTGTAAGTCAGCCTCGAAGTCCGCTGTACCTACCTTCCTACCACATTTTTGTACCAAAATCATTCCAACACCTCCTAGTTTAAACTATCAGATAATGTTCAGCACTAGGTATTTTTCCTTCAAAATGTTGTTATACTACTCCAAAGGTGAGACAAAATGTGTTTGTTTAAAAAGCTCAAAGGTGGCCAGAAAGAGGACAGGTTCATATTCAGACACAAGCTACTGCTGTGGGGTGACAGCTCCTTGCTGCCGAGGGCAGCACCCTGTTCACACTGCCCAGCACAACTCTGGACTCTCCTCTCTGGGAGAGCATGTCTTGGCTCTCCAGGTTTCCATCACTGCAACTGGTGATCTTACTCTTGCTTGTAATTCCTGCAAGATGCATCTTTTAAAGACCAAGGTATTTTGAAACATTTCTGTAACACCAGTGACATTATCAGAGATAATAGATTCCCTTTTTGTTTTAGACATATTTACAAACCATTAAAAAAAAACCAAAACACTGAAAACATTAGACTGACAATTAAATTGACTAAGACAATTAGAAAATAAGCTATGTTTTTAGATAAAGGAAATATCATATGCAGGGCAGATGGCAGGAAACTTGGACCCTGATGTAAATTTCAAAGATAAGAAACAGAGTTGCTAGGTGCAGTTTCAGTTTCTCCCTTTTAGGGTTCAGCTACAATAGAAGGATAACATTTTACAAAATCAGATCTCATCTGTGTTAAGATAGCCCCAAAGGTGGGGGAAGAGGCAGAAACTCCAAAACACACCAAATGTACCAAATACAAGCTGTAGTAAAGAGTGGGCAGGTGCAGCTGGTGAACAAAATGAAAATGCAGGATGGTAGTCAGATAAGTTGTAAAACAATGGAAAAGGATTTAGGAGTTTCACATTAAAAATAGTGTTCATTTAGCACAAAGACAGCTTTGCATCTGACCAGAACACTGCATGTTTGATGCAGAAGTAGACATGTTTACATTGCTTAATTGAAAAAAGGTTTTGGCACATGTTTTTCATGCAACCTGCAGGTCTTGAAAATCTTTGGAATTTGGTACAACTCTAACAAAGGTTTCCATATATTTAAGTAGTCTGTTTTAAAGGCAAAACCAATCCTGGTATTCCTTTTCCACTGGCTTTAATAGATGGCTGTGTTGGAGAGGCTATGCACATGCCATGTAGAGGAGGTGCTAGTGCCTGGCAAAAGCAGATTGGCGTAGAGAAGTGTGATCTGGCAAAGAGCTGATCCTTTGCTAATGAATCAGCACAAGCAGTTCAGTTTGGACAGAAACAAATTATAAAATGCCAGCTCAGCAGGAACTCTTCCTCGAATACATCAAAGCTGTTCCTTTCTACATGGCACAGCTGCCTTCTTTCTAAGAATTTCTAGGCCAGTATTCTTGTTTTTAAATAGTTTTTAAAAGTGTACAACCCCCACTCTGCCCCAAATGTCCACAAATGAATAAAAAGGGATATAAAAATTAGAAGGATCAAAACATTAAAAACATCAACCAAGGATCAAAATATTAAAATAATCAATCATGCAAAGCATGAGCATAGCTGGTTACAGCTCCCCCTTGCTTATGTGATGGTTATATTTAAAAAAAAAATGTTGCTTTTTTCTGAAGATGAAGATGTGTTGAACATTAATTTTTTTTTAATCTGGGTATTTATTTTTTTTCCATAATGTTTAATTTCCTCTATAATTAAGCACTCAAGTACTAATATTGTTTGCATGAACTAGATTTCAGTTGCATCTGTAACTGTGGGACAGTTTTGCCTATTTCAGCAGATTGTGATAGAACAATCAGAAATAATATCAGAAGTAACACAATAGCTGAGCTATTTTACATCATTTCTGAGGCTCTGGATCCTGTAAAAGAATAAGAAAAGAGCAGGTGAGTGTGTTACTAATTATAATAGTGTGGTTGTGGTGTTGTGGCTGTGCAGTGAGTGGAAACCTATCAATTCAAAGTTCTCCACCATTGTGAGGGGCAGCCACAGCACACACTCAGAGACATGGGACACTAAGCATGTGCATCAGCCCCACAGCCTCCTCTGGGTGCTGGGCAGGAGCAGGGGAGTGCTCTCACAAGGTATTCCCCAGCTGGGACACTAGGTACCAGAGGTTTGGAGGTAACACTTCAAATCTTGGTCTTCCCAGATTGTTTCACACTGTTAAGGAAAATGGCACCGGCTACTCGTCTTAAAAAGGTAGGAATGTTGTGTTATCATGCCAATATCAGGCTTATGGGAAGGGCTCACAGTCTGCTTGTGCTGGTGCAGAAGGAGGAGATGACAGAGTTGAGCAGTGTTTCTGGCCAAGCCAGGCTGGGTTTCCTTCTAAATTTCTCAGCAGTTTTGGCCCTATGTCTTAACTTCAGTAGAATTTAGGTGTACTGGATTAGACACGGGCATTGTATGGGTTAGTGATCTTCTGCAAAGCATTATTTTCTTAATAATTACTAGAAGTATGCATTGATAAGAAGTTGGATGGGAAACTTGGATCTGTCAACACCTGGGATAAAGTAGATACACATGATAAGTAAAACAGTGTACAATGGTTTTCTGGTTTTGCTGCTGATGTGCAGCAGTACAAGGAAAATGGTTGCACCAGAGACAGAGGAGAGGGATGCCATGCTCAGGGCCCCTGCTGAGAGCTCTTTGGCATGTTTCATAAGTGTTCAATCATCCAAGGCTGCTGCTATTGCTGTAGACTGCCTCTAAGATCTCCTGCACTCCAAGATCAGAGCACCACCTGTGGCTTTGGATTGAATATTACAGAGGACATACCATTCCTATGTGAAGGAGGAATCTTCTCTTGAGGACAAACTGCCTCTTGCCATTTCTGGGTAAGCAAAGCAAGCTGTTTGTGAGATGTGAAGGACTTGTCCTGACATCACAACTGGATCTGCTGAGACCATCTCTTGCTGTGCCAGAAAGAACAAAATATGGCCTGGGAGATGTCCTAGAATGTATATGAATATGTGGGGCAAAACAGACTAGCAGGATGGAAGCTGCGAGACAGAGAATTCTGTGAGGTACTGAGAAGAGGGCACACAAGGAGAGGAATTTTTTTAAAGGTATACCATGTAATATGCAGCAGTTAGGCAGAGGTGCAGCTTCAGAGCAAGACTTAATTAGAAGCATTAAATAACATAGAATTCAGCAAGGAATGAGGTAAATAACAAGCACATAAAAATACACAGGGCAGAAAGTACATTGAAATACCCTCTTCCAGAGTATGCCCATGATTTTCTACCAGACTAATTCAGCACCTATACCTTTTTTGAGACCATTTAGGGTACAAAAAGGAAGAGACCCTCCATGAAATCACTTTTCAAACTTACCTTGCTTGATGAAACAAGCTTCCTTCAAATTCATCTAAGTCCAAGTATTGACAGAGATGGTGGTTGTTTTTTTGCTATAATGACTTTATAAGAAGTGAGAAGTTCAAGATCAGATCCCTACTTAGCCAGTTCTCTATTGATCTTTGGTCAGCTCAAATCTCAATCCCCTGCTGCCCAAAAGATCTTCCAAAGTTTGGGTATAAATCATAGTAAAAGGAGTAGAAGGCAGGGAGGATATTAAAGCCAAGGTTGCTTTTTCATGAGCCCAGGGGAGAGTAATAAGAGGGTCACAAGGTTCCTGGAGGCTATATCTCAAGTGTTTTACTTGGAATTATTGCAAAATCACTGTTTAGAGGTGGAACTGTAACATTCACACCCTCCTTTTCTTAAAGTAGGCATTTAGAGTAAATCTGATTTCAGTCCTTCAAAACACTAATTCTCCAAATATAGACATGGGGACAATAATAACTGTCTTCTCACAGCCAGTATGTGAAACTAAATTCTTGAATGTGTATGAGGCTCTCAGATATGATTCTGAATTTTTCCTTGTGGTCAGTTGGGAGGAAAAGAGCCCATATCTCTATTAATAAGGCTTTGAATCAGCCGGCAGCTAGTAAGGAAAAGGCAAAATATTTAAGAACTGCTCATGGTTTGCAGCAATCTATTATTAAAACAAAGCATAAGTTGTAATACTGTGACAAAGAGTGTGAAATTATAAAAGTCTTTACTAGATAGAACATACGATTTTTTTTAGCACTTTATCTCTTTGAACTGATGAATGAGCTAAATTCTGCCTTCCTGAGAGGGCTGCTTAAAGAGTCCTCTGTTAGAATATGTTACACTGTTGATAATCAAAACCAGTCAAATATCCTGAAAATCCAAAAATGTCAATCCTGTCAACATGCTTTTTCTGATAAACTGCTTTGGGCACTGGAATGGTCTGCTCAGGGAGGGGGTGGAGTCACCATCCCTGGAGGTATTTATCAAAAGACGGGATGTGGCACTCAGTGCCATGGTTTAGTTGATAAGGTAGTGCTAGGTCATAGGTTAGATTTGATGATCTCAAAGGTTTTTTCCAATCTAGTTAACTCTGTGATTCTGTGATGTAAATTGATAAGCAAGAAATTGTGGCATCCTTGCAGGCAGATAGAGGTTGCATCTTTTTCTGTACAAAGTCATGCCTTTGTTTAGCTACACATGCCTGCATTCTCATACTCACTCTGCCCACTGGCATACAGTTATGCGACACATAAATATTTAATTTGCTTTATACTGGAGTGGTCACATAAGAGGTAATATTTAAGGACATAGAAGGTCTTGTGACAGATGGGATCAGAGATAAGGAATAAAGGCACACAAAGGAGCTACTGAATGGTCAGAAGCTCCCTTAAAGAAAATGTAAGACAGCATTCCTGAGAGAACCACCTACAACCAATTCACTCAGCATTTCATGAATGGCCTTGTTTATAGAAGTGCTTGAAAAAATTTAACCTGTCTCGCTTGTTTACGCAAGTTATAGCTCTACCTTCATAAAATATCTGCTTTTTGAAAGCTCCCTTTAGCACCCAGTACATTTCTATATATCAATTAATTTTTAATAGCCCAGGACAGTTTCAGGAAGCAAGCAGTGAACTGAAAATGTCTGCATTCATTACATTTGGTGATTCTCTTGTTCCATTCCACCAGGATGAAATATTTGGCAGATTTATGTAAATTTATATTCATTCACTGGAAACTGTCAGCAACATCTCATGGACTTTGGGGTCTCTTCATCTGAGTGTCTCTGTGAGCACCGGTGGCCCAGAAAAATCTATCCTCTCCTCCCTGGGAGGATTCAGAGGAAGGGGCATGAGGAGGAAGTGCTCTGCAGGGCCCAGCTTCTGGCTGCTGCTTGCTCTCATGTGAAATGACTGGAGGGACCAAAATTACATGGGACACAAAGCCAGCACGAGTTAAATAATGAGCACCTCTGCCCCTCTTTAAATTCTCCCTTTCTCCCTCTAAAATCACAGATAATGCAGTTTATTCGTTCCCTCAGTGCATGAATGAGGTTTTCTGCTGAGAAATGTTTGGCTGAAGTTCTGTCCATATGGGGTAGAAAAGATACTGAAGGATGGGGAAAATAAATAAGTTCAGATATCAGGATACATTGCATGATAGAACCTTCTACATACTATGCATTTGTATTGTTGTCCTCAAGGTCTCCCAGATTCCTAGACATTCTTCAGTGGCTAAAATCCTCTTTTCACTTGCCTGTTAGTATTTAGAAAAGTTTCTGACATAAAGCTCACCTTTGTGTATGTGTGGTCAGGCTGTTGTGTGTTTGGTTTGGAGCTAATCTTGCCTGCCACTGAGGTAAATGAAAGGTCATCCATCAGCTATTCAATGTTTCTTCTGGCTGGCAGGGAATTCAAAGAGTAGAGAATTTTAACTACTAATTGAGCTAACATATCTTAATCCAATTCTTATGCTGCCATTGCTGGAGAGGTAATACACATCATCTGAAATTTTTGTTAATATTTTTAATATCAGAAGTCTAGATGTGGGACAATTATGGCAGACAGAGTGTGTGATTTAACTTTACTTGTGCAACTGCTGAAATTTCTCCATCTTCACAGTGTAACAGAGCTCATACTATCCCTTGGGGTAATGCATAAGAGCATCTGTTGTGCATAAAGAAAGTGCTGAAAATAGTAGAAAGTTCAGTCTTCTGTGCTTTGATTTGGAAAAGATCCAGTCACCACTTAAGATGAGAGGAGACATCTTGAGGAAAGCAGTTCACAGGTGAAGGCAGGAGAGGACTGTAGTCCACCACTGGAGTATCCTGCAAAGAAAAGATGATGTAACTAATTTCAAAGGAGAATTTCTTTGTTATTATGGAGAAATGGAGATAAAAGCATTGTTAATTCACAGGAGAATCAATTTAATTTTCCCCTGAATTCATTAAAAGCCTGTAGCCCTTCTCAGGTATTGCAGTTTCCCTGAGTTTGCATGAAAAATGAAGCTTTTAGCCTGACAGAGCGTCAACTAGTGGCAGTGTAGCAGCTTAGCAGTAGTTCTTCTCCCCTCGTCTGAGAACTGCCCTCCATTTTGTTTGTCTTGTTTTTTCCACTTTCTCCTTCAATAATTTTTCCACCACTTAATTCTGATTTGATATATCTGTGCTGACAGAGGAGTTATGATTGATGACCCCTTATGTTCTTCTGGTCAGATAAGATGAATCAAACTAAATTGTTTTACTAGTTAATTAAAACAGCCTACTCTTTTTATTTTTCTTTTTTTTTTTTTTTAATTTTTTATTTTTTAAATTATAACACAACAAAGAAGTTCAAGTAGCAAAGAATGACAGGGAAGGCAGATGGATGTAATGTGGTGGTGATCGCTGAAAAATAAAGGTAGCTGTGGGCAATGTGCCAGTTTGTTCAGACTGAGACTTAGATCTTGGCTCAGGAGAACTATCTGATTTTTTTTAAGTTCATAATGTAAACAGCTGTCAATTTGCTTTTGTAACAAGAACTAATATGATTTTAAATAGCCAAGATATTTTTACTTTTATAATTGATCGTGGGTTTATTTCTTATCCTCTTCCATTCAATGTCATTTGAAGAACATGTGATCCTTGGAGATCAAACTATAGTTGTAGATAATGAATCCATTAATCTTGTAATTTTTGGTTTTGATGGAACATGCTTCAGAAGGCTAGGAAAAAACCCACATCAGAGTAAACCCATGTATTTCTAAGCACTGATATAAAAATTGCTACTATTTTTGACTAGTATTTTTCCTGTTTTTGAAAGATTCCTGTTAGAAGCAGCCTTATCAGGGATGATTTACTGCAGACATCAGATTGCTGCAGGATTTGAGAGATCCCACCACAGATATCAGAAAGAGCAATCCTGGGCTCTACCATAGGGATTGCATAGGTTCTTCTATCTCTAGTGACAATGGTCAAAACCCTGAAGAATTCACAGTGCTTCATGCTGGCAGGGGGACACTCATGCAATCTCCAACACATTTTAAATGTTTCTTTTTATTCTTTTTCAAGAGGTGAGTTTCCAGACATTGGGAGGCAATGTGTTACTGCATGCTGCATGTCCCCCAACAGGAATCCATCATGCATTGACCCCAAAGTGGTGGTGACTAGTCAGGGAGGATTCTGTTCTCCTATTCCCACATCTTCATGTAGTTCAACATGCAGGTGCACATGGTTTGTGTGTACTTGCACAGCTAAATTATGCTCTATTTCCAGGAAAGTCACCACTGGTTTGTAGGTCTTGTTTCACAGATAAGGAGTCTTCTACAACTGGCTGCAGGAGCTGTGTTCTTACACCCATTTCACTTGTCCCATTCTGTTCTACCACAAATCGAGGCTGAACTGCAGCCTCCACCTGCCAACTGTACCAAGAGGCTTCTGTTTCTCTGTCCTTCACTTTCAGGACTGCTTCTTACTCCTTAGGTATCTCTTGAACTTTTGTGATTGCCCTTTACCAAACTATTTCCTGTAAAGCCATTTTTTAAAAACAATTCTATTTTTAGGGAGGTGTATGTAATTAGTGGTCTAGGGCACAGTTGAAGCAAAAAAACTATCCACAGACACATGCTCCCTTGCTAGCTAGAGTACTTAAGAAGGTGCAGAGGTGATACATAAAATTTATTAAGGTTCTTTAAATATAGATATATTTGTGTTTCCAAGCAGAAGTTTTGATGAGTTGCTTCACAGTCTAATCATATGCATTTTGAGGACAGTAAAGCAGTATGATTAAATTCCATGAATATTCTGTGGTTTCAAGTTCTGGATTAGTGCTGACATCTGCTGTTTATTCTTGCTAAATACATGCAACACAGGATGGGGAATTACTGCATGTATGCTTTGTGCTGACTCAGTTTCATGTTTTATTTCTTACAAGGTAACATAGATAGAAATCAAAAAGTAAAGAAAAACTCCATGGGTCAATAACTATCCATATGGAATTTTGAGCCATGAAATAAGGACCAGACAACAAAGATGAAACTGTGTTTTTTATCCTTTTAAATGACTGATAATGTTTCTAATGAGGAAAGGGCTTTAGACAGGTAACCTAAGGAAGGAAGTTGCCTATGGACAGGGTGGATATTTAGCCTGGAAAGTCCTTAGTGCATGGATCCGTTTTCTGTTACAATTTCTGTTACCATTTTTCTGTTACTCTTCTACAGGAGTCCCTAAAATGCTGGGGCCCTAACCCACAGCTGGTATAGCCAGCTACTGCTGCAGAGGGAAGGGCTTATGACAGCAGTGCAAGAAGCCCGTGTCCGCATTCTGCTCCAAGCTCAGACCAGCAGCACCACTTCAGGGAGCTGCAGCCTGGCCACAAGCATGGCTATCACTCTAAAACACTAGGGCAGGTGTCACCACTCAGTGTCACAGGGATTTGCAAGAAAGAGCTGCTGGGAGACACCAGCTGCTTTCATATATGTTGTTATATGGCTTCCTGTAGTAATGCACCCCCCACACTAAGTGGGTATTTCTGTATAAGGAAAAAGGTCTCAGTTTACTTCTAGACATATTAGGAAATTTAACTGGAAAGTTCTATGTTTGCCTCATTGTAATTGGCTCAGTGCCAGGAGAGAAACCCCTGTTGGACCTTTTCTCTGTTTGTAAGAACCTGTATGCTTTCCTATTGGAAGTTTTCAAATAGATCCATCCTCAGTCACTAGGTAGAAAAGGAGACAGAACAAAGGAACCAGCGGGATTGTCGAGGTGTTGTAGCAGGTGTAGGATCCCTTCCTACACTGTGCATGCCTTAAGTATATTGTTTTTGTATTATTTTCTTTCATTTATTAAACCCTTTTGATTTTTCAAGACACTCTTGACCATACTGTGTCAATTAGTATTATTTATATTATAGCCATATTATTACTTATAGCCAAATCTGAACAGGCTGGACCTTCAGATCTTATGGAATTAATTACCATAGCTTCCTTGGCCATTAGTCATCCCTGGGATGGGCTGGATCAACAGTACTTTATATGCTTTGTATTGCCTGGGAGCCTTAACTCTTCCTGCTCCTGCCAGTCACCCTCCTTTCTAACATCAACCAAAACAATTGTGGGGGACAAAATAGTTTCAGAGATTCATAATGAGATTTTCTCATTATGAAAGATAACAGAAAGAATTTAAGGGTGGTAGGTTTGGTGGAAATCCTAGATTTATCACAGTACTGCAACAAAAACCACTTAATGTATCTGGTCTCTAATGAAAGAAAACCCTTTACTTAAACAAAATGACCCCGTGTACTCCTCCAAATACAGCTGTAGAAGCTATCGATTGCATTCCTTTCACAAGGCATTAGAATTAAGTACAGATACATTCACAGTTTTAGGATTTGTTTACTGTGATTAGTATCATGAGTCAGATGGAAGCAAAATTTTCAGATTAGTTTTAAAATCAGAAGCATTTAAAAATAATATTTAAATATGTGTTGTGGTATTTCAGTCCATTTTAGTTTCCCTTTTCTAAGCATTTTTTCTTGTAAAATGCTTCATTACCTGTCCCACAAATCCAGGTTCTGTTTTTCAAAGATTTGCGATTAAACTGGGAAAATTGGCAAAAGAGTGCTTCCCAAAGGGTAATGCTAACTAATGATGTCATTGCTAAAGGTAAGGCTTCTGTGGTCTCTGGTGTTGATTCTATTAATGGTTTTAAAATAAAAGAGAATAGATTTAAATTAGATAAAGGAAGGAATTCTTTGCTATGAGGGTGATGAGACACTGGCTTACCCAGAGATCCTGTGGATGCCCCATCCCTGGAAGTGTCTAAGATAATGCCGGTTGGGCCTTTCAGAAATGTAGTCTAGTGGAAGGGGTCTCTGCCCATGGCAGGGGTTTTGGCTGGTAGATGATAATCAAATATCCCTTGCAATCCAAAACATTCCATGATTCTATGACTCTTCAATAGAAGTCAACATCCAGTGACTCTGGATGAAGTGAGTAGTGTTCCTTCAGGAAAAAGGATAGCAGCAGGGTACAATGTTGAAAAAAGCCAGCCTGTAAATTCAAGAAAAAGGCAAAAATTTAATCCCAGGAAAGTGAAACTAATATGCTATAAGACCAGGATTTGTATTCACTTTTTCAAGAGAGTGAGGCTATTCACTTATTGTGATAAAAAGGCAGTAAAATGCCTGACACTGAAAATATTTTTTGTTTTGCATATGAATTAAATAACAAGTCTCAAATACAGTCTCAAACTTGTTATTATTATGTAAAAAAAGTAACAGGGAAATTTAGAGAAGTCACTGAATTCCCATGAGAGATGCTTTACACCAGAAATTACAATTAGAAAGAAATAGGTGGCAGGTGATGCTAATTGTTTTGGACTGAAAGAGATCTGGGCCTTTAAATTAAAATCCCAGTGAGTACAAAGAGTCTCTCAGAAGTCACTGATGTTTTCATTATCCAAAGCTGGGTCACGATGCTTCCTTCCCCAGGCCCATGCTGGGCCCTGGCCCAGGCTCTCCACACCCCTGAGACCATTTTTCCATCTGCCCCTGAATCCTCTTGGGAGGTTTGTCCCAGCGTGATGTGGTGAATGGAGTTTCCAGCTTTGCTTATGCCACTGAGGATTTTTCAGGGCATGTAAGACCACAGTGCACCCAGGCTCCCTGCCTGCGTCACCTTGGGGGGGTGTGAATGTGTTAGTAAGGGAAAGAAGCAGATCCTTGCCATGCTCTCAGTCCCTGCTCCACCAGCAGCACTCCCTGTGTACAGGGGGTAGTTGTTTCTGTCTGTCAGTACACAAATACACTGTTCTGGTCCAAAGGGAGAATGACTAGAAGAAAGTTCCTTCATTAAGGCATTTCTATTGCATTTTAATTCTGCGCAGCTTCAGCAAGTTGCATGAGTTGCTTTACATTTAATGACATTGTGTAATTTATCCCATAGAACTGAGAAAAGTACTGACAACACGAGGGCATTACAAATCATACCTAAGTGGTCAGGGGTATTTTGTGTCTCCTGTGGTAGAGTGTCTTTGCTGAACCGAAAAAAACAAATTTTTTTTTTTTTTTTTTAGTATCATTTTGATTACAGATCCCCTGTTATAACCTCAAATATTTTTCTCATTTAACACTCTAAATTTTTATATTTTCTTCAAGTTGATTTTTTTGAGGTCAAATTCACCTTTGGCTGGATTTGGTTCTCCCAAGGTTCTTGGATATTATTTTGACATGGCAGTGGATTATGGTGCTGTCTAACTGCTAACTGCCATGACTGTGACCCTCAAAATGGCACTTAACATTTGTGGTCCATTAGAGAATTTAGTAAAGACCTGGAGATGATGCAAAGTATTTCAAGAACAGAGATAATCAGTGACATTAACCTGCTCTGATGTCTTTGAGTTATTCAAAAGAAGCCAGGGACAGGGAATACTGTGAAGGCTTCACTAATGCAATTATCTGATGCAATTGTATTGATGTGTGATGTGGCCAAAGTGCTAAGCTGTGAACCAATAGATAAAATAATTTTTATCACCTCTTTTAAGCATAAGTTGGACTTTAAATCTCATGAGTTTAACAGGATTTGATTGAAAAAGCTATTCCTGAAATAGCTGACTTGCAGTGCTTGTAACTAGTTTTGTCTGCATAAATCACAGAATCACAGAATATTCTGAGTTGGAAGGGACCCTCAAGGATCAAATCCAACTCTTATGTGAATGGCCCGTGGCCATGACCTTGGCATTATTACCACCATTGCTCTAACCAGCTGAACTAATCCGTCCACAGAGCTGGGTCTCCTACAAGAAGGGTCTCCTGCAACCATGTTCCCAGTGATCAGGAGTACTCAAGGACTGTTTCCTTGTAGGAATGTTGCAAGATCTTCAATGGAGCAAGGATTATTTTTAGCTCTCCTTTGACATACCCTAGCATGCTGGGCAGACTGCCATTACCCTGATTTAGACAGCTGGTTAGTTCTTCTCTCTTTCTGTGGTCTCCCACTTTTACTGTCAGACCCACACATGCAATGTTCCTGCCATTCCATAGATTGAGGAAATGATTCTTACTAACTGAGAGGAGCAAGAGGCAGTATTGCAGTGAGGAAGGGAACAATCTGTTCTGTTTCTGCTCCTTTAGGGCAAGTAGTAATAGGTATTTACTGCTACAATAAAGATTTACATTTGGCATTTGACACAAAACCCTCACTTTAGAAGGGCAAGGACAGAGAATTGCTGGAACAGATGGCATTGAGAAATGGTGTCACCTATGGAAGACTGTGAAACCAAGGTAGACAAGTATCATCAGGACAGACGTGGACAGTGTGTCTTGCTTAGTGATAGGCAAGTGCTTGGCATTTGTAGCTTTCCTGGCTCCTCCCCATGCAGATCCTGCCTTGCCACACTGACCTTGCTTTTAGGTAGAGAAACTGCTGTTACTCCTACTCTAAGTTTGATACTTCTGTGTTACCGAGATGAGTCTGGCAGTCATGAATTCCTATGTGGATGTCAACTAACACTTCCTCACCTTCCCTGTCTCTCTATGCAGGTGGTGCAGCACTGTTGGCTGTTGGGTGCACCACATTTAGCATTTTTCTCCTCTCTGCAGCAAAGAGTTTTTAATATGTTGCAACAGCATAAAAGCAGGAAGAACTGAACTATAATTAGGAGGCAGGAAGTTAGGAAGCCAGTCTGCAGTCTGTGTAATCTTAGTTAAACTGCTGTGTTATTTTAAACATAATGCTTTACAAAATCTCTCTTGCTCTCATAAACTCTCTCGTTGTTTCTGCAGTTCCTATTAAAACAATGCTCTGCAGTGTTGGTGTAATCCTGTAGTAATCAAGAGTGAAAGGCAGCATCCATGGATATATTACATCTCTGCTCTATCCTACTATAATAAGAAACATTCTAACACTGTGGAGAGCTGCTCCCTCTTTTGTGTGTTTGCTCAGCTAAGTAGTGGCTTTTAGCATGTATATCAAACTAAGCAAACAAAAGCACACAGTAAATGTGGTCTACCAATGAGAGTTTCTTCCTGCATTTTTGGGTTTGAAAATTAACTGTGCCGATCCAGGAAGAAGTATGAATATACAGACAGGAAAGACTTTGACTTGAATTATTGTGCAAGCTACTTAGCACCTAGTCATTGCATTTTTCAAAGGGCCTGTTAAAATACTGCAGAAGTAGAAGTGATAGAATACACCCAGCACGGGAGAGGGGCTTCATATATATCATTTAGCAATGGTGTATAATGGGTATAATATTTGTAACAGCTGTTAGGTGCTCTGAAGCTGCACTACATTTATGGAATTTTCCATTGAGCTCTAAATATTCAGGTCACATACACAGTTAAATTTCCAGCAGTGGCAGTACAGATAAAAGCACTCCAACCGTATGCCATAATTGTGCTCTATTTAGAGAGTGCAGCAACTCAGGCATTTTCACAGCAGTTGTCTTAGATACGGTATACATTCTGTTTTATAAATGCCAATTCATTAGCGCATGTAACACGTAGCATGCTGCTCTTTATTAAAAAAACCTGAGAGCATTATGTTTCAGTGAGGAATAAAAATACAGAAAAATGTTATTACTTAGAAGAAGGAAAAGGAAAATGGAGAGGAGTGCCAAATTCAGTTTTGTTTTTTATACAAAAATCTGTAGAATATCAAAGTCCATTTTTAAGAGGTTTCAAATAAGTGGCAGTAATTTGAGTATCCATAAATTAATACTAAAAAGACTTAATTGAAAGGAAATTTCCACTTCAAGGTATTGAATTCCACCACAGAAAGAGCGTATCACTGACAGGACATGGTTTTAAAACACAGTGAACAAGAATATATATTTTGCATATTTTTTTGTAGTGATGTTACACTAAGTACAATTCCAGACTCCAAGAAAGACAGCATCATTGTTTTAATGCTTCATGCTGAGGGTTTTTTTTTTTTTTTACATTCTGTAAGTACTAAGCCAGCAAGTCTGACAAAAAACAGATAATAAAAACAAAGAAAAATCATTCTATCCCTGCAGTGAATTCAAATAAAACACAAAGAAAAAAAATTAGGGCTAAAAATCATACTTATCTCACTACTCTGAAGTGGACAGAATGGCAGGTTCATATGTGGTACTACAGGTTTTGAGACAAGCAGCACAGCTGTGTGAGATCAGGTATTCATGAAAAGTAGGTCAGCACAGTCAATCGGCTTGAGTTCCCAGTCTTGCTAGACTTATGAATAAAATATTTTGTACCTTTTTCTGCAACAGTGCTCCATCTTGAACAGCAGATATATCAACCTATTTTAAGATTTGTTATGATGGCAAAATGTCTCCATGACCTAGATGTGGACCATTAGCTATATTTTTAAGTCACCTTTTTGTGGCCTCTCTTTTTAATTCCGTACATGTCAGAGCAAGGTGATGAAATAGATCCACCTTGCACCTTCTCTGCACTAGAAGCCCAAAGAAAACTGTGACATTTTGCTCTGTTCTTATCCCTTGTTCTGCCCTTTGTCCCATAGTAGCTGGGTGATGTGTCCCATCCAGAAGTTTAGCCAGGCATCATCTAAGGAAACCTCAGGGAAGGCTATGCAGAGGTGACACCTGGGATCAAGAGCAGAACTAGAACATACCCACAACTCTTGGCTACTGAAAATGTTTTCTGGAGAAAAGAAAACCTGCAATAAAACAATATTGATGGCTCTGACAGATGTGGCACAGGAGCTTTACTATGTTACTGCACTGTTGCCCATGTTTTTTATTTTCTGGGAGTCTACAGGGCCTTGGCCACAGCTGCAGAAGGGAATGCCTGATTCATGTCCTCCATTTCAGCTCACATCAGGGTGCACAGATACTTGTTTCCTCCAGTTTGCTTGGCTTTGTGTCCAGCCACCTGGACAGGGAAATGGGAGCTAGTGTGCTAAGTTTGCCTTGCTTTCCTTGATGGAATCAAGGCTGTGTGATGCCTGCAAGCTTTGCCCTGGGTCATGCCAGGACATAGGATTGGCAGAAAGGGCCAGGACTCTCCCAAGCTGCTGGAGGGAAAACACAGCTGCTGTGTGGGCTCCATTCCACACCTCCACATGTCAGGTTGTTGACTGCCACAGTTCATATTTCTTCTTTCTGCACACACCTGTCTCCTCTTGCTGGCAGGGGAATTAGGAATGAGTATTATGCAGTACCTGAAAGGAGGCAAAGGCCTCAGAACTTCTGATGTTTCTACCCTCAACATTCAGATTTACTGAATTGCCAGCCCCATTAGGAGATGTTTCTTCCAGAGAGCCTAATCCCCAAGATAATTTATGAATTTTGAAGCAGCTATAGTAACTTCCTCCTGGTTTCAACACACAGTGAATAATTGTTATCCTAACAGGATTTTGATTATTTAGGAGAATGATCAGGGTTTTTTTCACACTGTGGAGGGCACAAAACTTCATGGAATAACATCCAACCCCTGTTGGAGATCTCCTTCCATCCACCTGCTCTCAGAAGGCCCAGAACCAAGCATGAATTTCCAGACTTGTTAAAACTGGCTCATCTTGTTAGAAGAGACAAACAAAATCTTCACCTCAGGAAATACCATAGAGCCATGAAATGATTTGGGTTGGAAGGGACCTTAAAAATCACCTAGTTCCAACACCCCTCCCAGGGGCACCTTCCACCACACCAGGTTTCTCAGAGCTCCACTCAGCATGGCCTTGAACATCTCCAGGGATGGGACATCTGCAGCTTTTCAGTGCAACCTCTTCCATATCTGAATAATGAATTCCATGACTAAATGGCTTTAAAAAGTTTCTGTCCCCAAGCCTTTGACTAAAAAGGATGGTACCATGTCATATTTCTGGATGTACTGGACTGGCAGCTCTTGTTCTTTGCTTTCAGGCATTGCTTTGGGCTTATTTTAGAGATGTTTAACCTATGTGCCACAAGTGCAGGGAAAAACTGCATGCACATAAAAATGCAATTATGGAATAACACTAAGACACTTAATAGGCTTCATATAATGTCTTGTAATAATGTTGCTGAAAACAAATAGAAAAAGTGATTTTTCTATCTCAACAAAATTGCAGACATTAGAATTTGCAAAGACTTTTTGATTTATGAGTGACAAATTTGAAATAGGCATTGGAAATGGCAAACAGGGCTTGATCATCCATCAAACAGACAAACTTGATGGTCTGAGAAGGCTTCTGATTTCATCAGTGTTGTGTTTGTCTGCTTTTTCCAGGTATTTCTTACTGTGGTCAGTCACTTCTATTTTCAATGATTTCTGCAGTTTCTCTTGTACTGGAAACAGGGAGAAACAATTTCTGCAGTATCAGTAAAAGAAGCCACAAGTCATCTTGCACTCACTCCTTTGATTTAATTTTGCCATGTTCTTCTACCTATGGTCTGCAACACAAAATAAAAAACATTTAAAATTGAGCAGTCTGGGTACACTGTTGCAGCATGTGGGCCACCTGATCAGTTATCCCTCAGGCCCTGACACATAACCTTCTGTGTTAATAAACTTTGGGACCGCATGTGGGTTGATTCCAGCATCTAAAGCTGATGGAAAAAGAAAAATCTTCAGCTATTTTTTTTTTTTTTAAATTTTGGCAGCTTTTTTCCCCCAGAAGAAGATTATAGAAAGAATTCATTACAAAAGCACAGAACAAATTCTAGTACTGTCTCCCTTTAAGCAGCTGAAAAACCGTATGAAACTAACCTTCATATCCTTCTAAGCCAAGTCTCTCTAATCTTTCAAATCCAGTTCAATCTTATTATCAACTCACTTGTCAGAACTAATAGACTAAAATGGGCACTTTGCCAAGTTTTTATAACACTCTGTTTCTATTATGCCAATTCAATTATAAATTATTTCTTTATAAAATTTAATAATAATTAATTAATAGAAGCAAAAAGACCAATTAAGATATAGTTGACTATGTTACAGCCTACGGATATAATTAGTGCTATAAACATGCAAAAAGGATGTTAAACACCTTATTTATGCTGTGACATATTCAAATCTACATAGCATGCAGGAAATGAGCAACCAAACTCATCCAGATCTATTGGAAATGAAGGCTGATTCATTTTCACATTGAAATACCAAAAGTAAACGATTTTAAGGGGAAATCTCTTAGTTCTGATTTAGATAAAACACCATATACCATATTTGCCTTCTCAGACTGGAATGCCAAATAGGTTATATCTTTCATAATTAGCACAACCCCCAAAATAAATTGGTTATTTACTGTTAAACCACTGTTATGCTCAGCACAGCTTCTCACAGAATTGATTGGGCCACAGTGGGAGGGATAACATGTGTAAACTCTTGTGTTAATAATGTCCTAATGACCTGAGTTCAGAACAAAGACATAAGTATTATTTGTACTTACCTGGTGTCCAGGAACCTGTTTACACCAAAAATACTGTTACCATGCATAAGGATGTAAAGAACACTGCTTATTTGTGTGAAGGTAACAGGGTTTCTGTGGACTTTTCAAAATCTAGTAGACTTAAATCTTCAAACTGGGACATGGTCATTACAAGTTGAACAAAGGCAGGATTCTCAAGTGCTTGTAATATCATACGAAGCAGAACTCCAGGTGTATTTACCTAAAAATGCATTAACGCTAAAACATACTGCACATGAGCCAAGACTAAGGGACTTGTTGTTAAAGGATGCAATAAATCGCTGCACTGAAGAAAAAAGAAAAATTTATTGATAAACCAGCCTTGAGATTTGATGTCCTTTATCACACACACCCACACCCACACACACAAAGAAAAAAAAAAAAAAAAGAGAAATATTATTATTTCACTGGGCAGCTAGCTGTGTACCTGTCGTCCTTGATCTTTTGTAAGAACTTTATTGTTACTAGACTTAGCACAAGTTCCCAGTGATCTCATGAGGAAATTCTGTCTCATCTAGAGACAAGTTATACTTGGTCAGAAGAGATAAGTCAGAGTTCTTGGTTTTTTATTGAGGTATCCTCAATTCCTGCTTGCTGTCTGGCACTTCTTATAAAAGAAACCAAATAGGTTTGTGGCTTCCATTGGATCAGTTCTGCAATGCTTAAAATATAAACTTTTATTATGTACAGATGGCTAGACCTGTAGGACAGCTATCATTGCTATGTCCTGTGAAATGTTTATGGTCTGGGATCGTGACCAAGAATTCTGAGGAAACACAGCCTAAGTGGATCTACATTCACTTATTTCCTTTGTAGTTCAAAAAACCCTCACATAGATCTCTATGATGTAGCAATCACTTTGCTGAATAATGTGTCTGGTATTGTCATTATCTTTCCTCCTATCAAAAGATACAAAGAAAACAAAAATTCTGAAGATCTGTAATTTTAATTTTAATAATAGTCTCAGCTAGTGATGTTAGACTAAATTGGTGAGGGAAGGACAGCCTGACAGGGCTGAATGTTTTGGAAACAGTGAAAAGAGGCACCTCTCCCTCATAGAATCTCTGTTCTGAACTTATCTCAGCCACCTGCTTCCTCTCAACCAAAGCCCATCTCTTGTCTCTACGCCTTACTCCTGAAAGTGTGCTAATATTCATCTATGTGAAGGGCAAGTTTTGAAGCTTTTATCAATTGAACACTACATAAAAATGTGCCCAGACTCTATAATGCTAACAGGAGCTGGTTTGCATACCAAAATTCTTATGCCTAGCTCTGCTGAGTTCTGTAAAGAAGTGCTGAGCCACCTTCCAGACCTGTGCAGGTGATTAAACTTTTTTGCATGTATGGCGCAGGCCTCTGCTACCTGTGGAGACTGTCAATATCAGGACAGTGAGAGGTGCACAGGGACTGATGCATACAGGAACATGCCCAGATCCTCATTGCACTTAGCTCTTTTGGATTACCCCTAAGAAAAATCAACTTGTTTTCTTAAGTAAGTTTGTGAAGTCATGCAATAATAGTTGCTGAAGTCATGATCGCTTTCTTTTCATGTGAATGTTTAACAAAAGTACTCTAGAAAATAACAATGGCAAACAACCATTGGTTCTTGTCTAGCTTCTCATTCTAGTGAGCACAATAATTTAATTAGCAAAACTGTTAATGGATTTTTTTTTGTGTATGGATTTTTCCCACTCACACCTACTTTGTCACTGACTTCATCTGGATTGCTGGCACTATATACACATTCCTTTAGGCAGATTTAACCACTATGTGTCATGGTCCATTGGGAAGAAAATTGTGTCCCATTATTCTCAACATTTAACAGAAACCATTTGAAGTAACAACAAACTGTACAAGCTACCAAAACAGAAAAGTACAGGGCTCAGCACATTAGAAGAAGTTGTCTGTAGTCTGAATTGAGATAAAGAACTCCTTAGACTGTGCTCCCCTCAGTTCCTGTTCTAAAAATTGACTTTTCTGTTCCATCAGTTTGTCCCATAAATTGGTATTTTGTATATCCCTCCAGGGATATTATCAGTCTTCCAATGCACTGTCACAACTCAGAAATACATTAAACTATACAATCTGGGGCCCACAATGGAAAAATTGACAGAAATGACCATTTTGCAGCCTTCCCATTTCTGAAATATGGTTTTCTTTCAGATTTACCTTCAGATCCTTATGGTTCACTTGAGATCCACAGAACAAACCAAAGCCCATGTCAGAAGTCAGTAGCAGAACTAAGCATTAAGATTAAAATGTCTATCTCCAGCTTTTATAAAGAGGTTTGATCATTACTTTTCTGATAGGAGCATATCCAGCCAGTATTTGCTGCATGGGGAATGTTAATCTCACGCTTAATAAAAATGCTTAAATCCAGCCTGCCTGTACATGGGGAGACACTTGAGTGTTTTCAGGGATCCAACGCAGATGAGGTATGTTGGGCACTGCCCAGTAGTGCCCCATGCCATAGGCTGAAAGGGTTTTCTGCCACAAGTAGCCCTGGGCACTGGGAATCACCTGGATGGGATCATGCCCTCCAGGGGCTGAGTTGTCCCTGCCCAGAACATTCCCATGAAGCACATCAGCCCTTGGAGCAGAAAGGTAAGGAACTGGTGAAAGTCCATTGATAAGTCCATAGGCTGGAGAAATGGGATTTAGCTGAGTTTCTGCAGGATGTTTATTAGAGTTTGTTGCACATGAAACAGCCAAATTATTTCCAGATCCAAGGCAGATATGAAACAAGTTAGGTGTGTTTTGCCTGGTGCTGCATTTGGAGGATCAATTCAGCAGCCTCACTTTGGTGCTGCACTGCAGTGGGTGGTGGGCCTCTGAGGTCTTTGGAGCAGGTTTCTTCCCTGCTTGGCCACTGCCTGCCCACAGCTGACAGTCACTTGACTCCAAGCCCCTCTGGACACCTTTTGTAATGGCTGTTTTCCAGCTCAAAAGGTACAAACATCCTGGTGTGCTGCATCAAAAATAAAAGAGAGCTACTCAGCAGAAATTATACACTCGTTGCATTCTTTTCCAATTTTTGACATTATAAACCACTGAGAGTTATTTGCATCATGAAAAAGAAGAAATATTACCAGTCTTATTGAGCATAAGATTATGCTTCTCTTTTAAGAAGTTTTATTTTCCTTTTACTGTGGATGGTGAGTTTCTATATTAACGTTATGGGTGAATATTTTTTCATGTATGGAAAACATAGTAAAACTGTGGAACCCTTTCCAATAGGAAGCTACAGAAACCATAAATAAAAATTACTTAACAATGACAAATTCATGTCTTAAATGTTCACAAGTGCCTGTTAAATACCCTGGAACAAATGTAAACTCCAGCTAAGCATGTTCCCACACCTGTAACAACTAGAATGGACAGTGTTGTGAAGCAGTGTGTAATTGCTTTGCTTTTAATTAACCATTAAGCTGACATCTCTGATACTAGACTAGATAAAGGCTCATTGTGAGTGTGCAGAACTTTAAGCCTTTGACCTTCCTCTCACATGTTAACTTTACTCTTTCCAAATGCAGGTCTTATAATGGAAAGCGCAATTGCCAAAGATATTATGTTATGCTTCCAGAGAACGCCAAACAGGATTTGATGAAGAGAAATCTTAGTCCATGTCACACTTTCAAAGGGATTTTAATAAGATGTCTTTGGGATCGGACTTTATTTAGTACCATTCAAAAGTTTGGTCATTGGCTTTTTTTTCTGATTTGCCCAGAAAAGAGAGACTGTTATCCCTCAAAAAGTGGTGTCTCAGGGCTTTTAGTGCTATGAAGAGCTACAGAGACCACATCACCTTGCTCTGGAAAAGCATAGCTGGGATTTGAGAATACCTGGCATGGGTTAGTAGAAGACGATGGAAAGCAGACTTTAATACCTCTAAATCTGTATTAAGCTCTTACATAGGAAATAAGACTGCAGTGACAAAGTCCTGAAGAATAGCTTTGCCTGCCTCAGCTTTGGGAGGTTAAGGGGCTCTTTTGTCACTGATAAATCTTTTATGTGTGATAAATGTGAAGGTGACACACTTTGGTAAACAACTGTACTTATGTGCTGCTTCAAAGAAGTTGAAGGATGTTATGAAGGTATATGTATGTACAGAGAAATTAATCAGTGTTTATAGATATAGAAGTAGATTTCTCCTGATTATTTCTAATAAATATGAAATTATTTTAAGAGATTTATGTTGCTATTCAAAATACAAGTAAAAAAGAATATCAATTTAAAGTGATTAGACATTAATTGAATAGTTTTGTAGAATCATAAAGTGGTTTGGGTTGGAATGGGCTTCTCAGGGAAGTGGTGGAGTAACCATCCCTGTAAGTGTTCAAGAAACGGGGTATAGCATTTAGTATATGGTGTAGTTGACAGAGTGGTGCTTGCTGAAAGGTGGGGCTTGATGATCTTGGAAGTCTTTTCCAACCTTAACAATTCTATGATTCTGTGATGTTTCATATCCACCATGTTTCATACTGATTTAGTAAAAATTAAAGAAAGTGAATGGCTTCTGTAATACAAGAAACAAAAAATTACATTGTCAGGGATTCTCCCTCATCAGATGCCTGTGTTTTTTGGTCCACACTGGTGTTTCACAGCGTATATCCCATGTGAGGCTTAAAAAAAAAAAAAAAAAAAAGACAATAGTCCTAGCTAATACTAATACAAAAAGTTGTCAGTGTAGTCCTGAATCTGATTTCAAAGCCCTGATGAGTCTGGGTTGAATGATTGCCTGTGATTCTTACAGGTTCAACCAGGCAGTCAAACAGAGGCAAATACAGTTTTGATTCACTTCCTTCCATAGCATCAAAAAGTGATCTGATTCTGTGGAATTGCTCAGATTCCCTTATTTCTCTGTTTTCAGGAGGAACAGGACTCAGCAATAGCAATAGGTATGCAAAAAATGGAGGTAAGTGAACAGATGTGCAGAGAAAATCACTGGGTAGAAATCTCCCCCTTGGGCTACTAAACATATTGTATATGAACTCCTCATAAAAGCTCTGCATCCCTTGGCTCTCTGATAGCAATTATGATCAACCTGCAACCAAGCAGCTTAAAAGTTTGCTCAGCAGCCGCATTTGCTCAGAGTTCCCAGAGGCAGCCATGAGTCAGTGGAAACAAATTTAGTCTGTGTGACTTTGCACAGCCTTCTGCTCACAATTACAGTGAAGATGGATGGGAGGCACTGCTCAGATTTTTTTCCTCACAGGGGGACCCTTCTGGAGACCACACATGCACTGCTGAAGTTAAAATCCAGCAGGTTAATAGCAGTACAGAAAAGTGTGGTTAATGAATGATCCAAGATTACTGCCAGTCAGTGCAGTGTCATTATAAAGGGATGCAGAAATACGTGTAGAATTACCTGAAAAATATTGTGAAGGCTCAATTTCCATAGAAATGTCCTATTTCTTCCTATTTCTACCCTTTCCCTCCACATTCTGGACAAAATCTGTGCTACAAATATCTGCACATCGCCCTGTTTAACTCCAATGAACATAAAAGGAGGTTAACACAGATAACGCGTTTGCACCAGCACTACATCTAAACAGCAGCCACAGGAATGGCACAGTATCCTGGCATAGGTATAATGCCCAGGCTGAGGGGCAGCAACAGGCTGGAAGACTGTGTTTAGTCAGGCCTGTGTTGTGTTTTCTTCTGAGTTTTGGGCTTCTGCTGTTGGGCTGGCAGCATTACCAAGAGTTAGGTAGGTAGAAGACAATATGGGTCAAGATTGAAAAATCAGCAGTCCTGATTTAGGGCAAGTGAGCTTCTGGCCCCTAAATCTCATTGTCTTGTCACACTGGTACATAAGGAAATTAAGACATGTTTTTTCTAAATTAACACAAGAGAAGAATTGGACTCCCAGTGTCCATGTCTCATTACACTGTGCTCTTGAAACAAGAGTTCAGCAGACAGTTGAGCGAGTTTCCAGTGAAAAACAGGTCCAGCATTAACTGCAATTACTCCATCCTATTATTTTGTCAAATAATTTCCTATATTATCCTGAATATCCAGGACAACCATATAGCAATGGTATGTGTCAGTGGTGAGTACAGGTTTTAAGACACCACAAACTGTCTCACAGCAGCTAGCAACATTACAGCTACATCACATGGGGGATCATAGTGCTGCTGACTTGCAGAGTTTTTATGTTCCCTCTCCCTGAAATCCCAAACCTGGATGCTGGCTTGTAACCCTGAGCCACAGTGTCCCACATTTCTCATTGCATATTTGTCATGGAACCTTATTCCATGAGGTTTCTGCCAGGATGATTTCCACTGGTTAGTTAGATAAGCTACCCAACAGCAGTACTGTCTCTAGATGCTAATATTGCCAGGGAAGTGCATTTCAGGCAAGACAAAAAGCTGTTATGGGGAACTTTGGGAAGACAGTGTCGGGGGTAAAACTAATAGTCCTTGCTACAGACAGACAACCTCTACTGTAGGAAGAATGCTGCTGAACATGCTGGCTTTCTGGTCAGGTCTGCCTCTGTCCAATATCTTAAATCAGAACAGTATGCAGCCATTTAGGGATGCTGCTGCTTAGTATCTAAAGTTCTCTACTAATAAGTCAGCAGGACTGTCTCCTTGGAAAGGCTGTGATTGCAGGGCCTTGAGGCAGACCTGGGATACCTCTTATTCTGCAGACAGTTTAAATCCTGGCTTATTAAATCCACGCCAGAATGGATATCTTGTGGGACTTCCACATCCCAAGACTGACTAGGCATGTCATCGTTACTGGCATCAAAATGGTTGAAAAAAAAAAAATCTGTTTGTGTTGCAGTCACATATCAATCAGACTGAAGAGGAAGTTTACCCTGAATCTGCCTGTGCTCCAGATCTCAAAAGCATCTTTCATTTCCTGGTCTTTTTGGTGTCTGAGTCAGGAGAAATCAGACTGCTTGGGCACAAATTCTTTGAAGCAAACAGAACAGTACAGTTTTTATAGTATATCTGCTCAGTAGCCTGGTTTATTCAAGAGCTTCAGATATTACACAGCAGTATCCCTAACCAGCTGTCAAAAGGGAGGCTGGTCTCCCAGCCCCCACAGCACATCTGAGTCAGCATCCATCCCTGCTGGCTTCTCTGCTTTTGCATTCTCAGCTGGGAAGTGGCCTGCTTCCCACAGCAGGAACAGAGAGACCTCTTCTCCAGTGTAGCTGGGAAAATCGAGTCTGGAAATTCAGATGGATATATTGTATAAGCTGCTGTCCTAATATTACTGCACTGGATAATTACTGCTAATGCATGTCTTCCTATGGCACAGTGACATCTACAGTCCATGTTTAAAACGAGTATAGAATTTTACTAATGTCATAATATTCTACACTTTAGGTGTGTTCTGCCTGAAAAGAAATGCTACCTTTGCCTTTGAGTCCAAGTGCTGTACCACAGGATGATACCAACAGTGTCCTCAAATTCTGGAGCAATAGGATATGAGCCAGCTTCAGCCAAAGAGATCTGTGACTAATTATTTTCATCCTGAGCCTGCCTTGTGACTACACTTCCCATGATAAATACACAGGCAGGCCCTTCTTTTCTGTGTGAGTGCACTGATGCGCAGCTCTTGCTGGTGTCTGTAAAGTGTCTCGGGCATTTGGCCATCACTTTCATCCCCTGCTCTTTTTTGGTCTGAAGCACTTGCAGGATGTTGACCCAGGAAGCCTAATTAGATGCATTTTCCTGGGGTGTTTACCATTTTAAGGAAAATTTTGATTTCTAGCACTCCTGAGACAAGTAACCTCTCTTTTCATAACTTCCTATATGAACTTTTCTTCCTCTCTTTCATTTGTCTAAACTTAACTTCTTTCCCTGTTTATTTAGCATTAACCCATCAGGCTGGGCTTTTTCCCAAGTTGTTCTGAGCCATCTGTCATGCTTTTTGTTGTATAAATACAAAGATCGAAATGTCATCTATGTAAACTTTAGCACATCAAGCTCTTTAAAATATAAATACAGAGAAATCTTGTGGTTCAGGTGAAACACCTGGAGCTGAACCAACTCAGACCATGGTCTGAGGCACAAACAGTGATTATGTCAAAACAGCTGGCCGTGAGAGATCTTTGCAGACTTTTGGTCTGGATGTACTTTCCATCTTTCTTCCTACCTCATATCAAATTGAAGCTGGGAAAGTCAGTATTTTCCCTGCCATTTTCCAGAGCTTGGTTTCTCACAGGTCCCAACATCAGGGAAATAGATACAGGGTTCAGGAATTTCCACAGACTGCAGTTGCTTTTTGAGATGCAGACAGTGTCTCCCAAGGGAAGTGCTGAATGAAAACAAGTATGATCTATTACTTTATCAACACAGCTATCAGACCCATGCTTGATGCATCAGGCATGGATAATCTGTAGATGTTTATAATCTGTCCTGGCATTTCTGTCTAGTTGAAACCTGAAAATATTTTTTTTTTCAGTGTATTTGATAAGGCCTAATTCCAGTAATTGAGTAAGCAGAATTTAGGTGGTTTTGTCCAAATATGTGATGAGAATGCTCAGTTGCTCCCTAGCTTCTCAGGGTGAGTAATTTCTAAGAGCATCTTATATGTTGTCTAGACAACCTAGAATAATACATTTTTTTACAATAATCTTACATTTCTGAATCATTTTCCTGAATGGTCTGAACAATTTGACATCGAAGTCAAATCTCAGCTCAATGGGGATTCAGAAAGTATCTACCCCTCTGCCTCTGCTTATGACATGCCCAGTCCTATTGCAGCTCTCAAAATGCAGCAGAAGAAATCTTTGAGAATGGGCTTAATGCTTGAAGTTGTATATGCTTTTTTTTTTTTTTTTTTTTTTTTTTTTTTTTGGGTGTTGGTGCTGCCTTTTCACCACAGCTGCCTTTGTCACACCATCTGATCAGCCTGGATGATCATGGAAGATGGGGGAATATACTGCAGACATTCAGATTTTTTGGGCTACCCAAGGCAGCTACCTTAGATATGAAGCAGGGTACTCAGTGTCCTCGTTTTCTTTATTTGTTGAGGGAAATGGTTTTCTTTGGAAGTCAGTTCACTTAAGACAGTATAAGTCTCCCTTATCTTTTTCTCCAATGTGTGATATCCCAAGGCAAGTATTTCTGCAGCTTGTTTTGTAGCTTCAAGGCAAGGTATAACTACTTGGAGACATAAACCACCTTTTCCAGATCTATTCTAGTGAGAGTTTTCCTGCCTTATGCAAGATGTTATAAATTCTTTCTTAGCTTGGATATCCCCTTCTTCTCCAGCTCTTGCTTTCAGTGAGAACAAGAACTTCATATCCATTCTAAGCCAATTACAGTGTGCTGTTGCTGGGGCATTCCCATTCCACTGAACCACACTTCGTAAGATCTGAATGTTTCATGTTCTTTTACAGTTAAAATGACAAGTCCTTGTGCTATAATGCCTTAGACATGTTATATAAGTACATGTTCATTTGCTTTCACTGTATTGACATGTTCTTCTGCTATTTCTGCTTTCAGCTCATTTGTTGGGTTACAATCTTAGGAAGACTTCAGCATTCCTATTGTTTCCATCTTCCTTTCCATGTTCTTCATGGTGAAATGCTATCTGCAATCTCTTACAAAGCTGATAATTCATTCAAATTCTTGCATCACCTTCCAACATCTCTTTGTCTTGACTTGCAGAGTTTATTGAAGAACACCTGCTCTTGTGGATTGTGATTTTAAGACCGAGATATTTTTTCCCCTTATTTATTTATTTATTTAGCTTTGGGCCTATTTTTATTTTCTTTGGATGCCAAGTAAGACATTTTTGAAGTCCAGACATTGTTTGTTTAGAGTCTGATTTTATTGCTGTGACTTAGTCCCTCTCCAAATGGTAAATTTGGCTCTTTCATCTTGGAACATTCTCAAACTGTGGTTTCAGTTTCTGTTTGAGCTGTACATACATAAATGCTTTGTTCTCTTGTGGGACACACAGCTTCTCCTGCTGCCCTCTGCCATGGCACCCCCATACAGCATAGCAGGGCCCCATTTTCCCTCCTGCCCGCTGCCTCCTGGTGCTGTGTGGATTCAACATGGGGCCTCTTCCTCACCTCCTGCCCCCTGTCCCTCCTACCAGAGTACCTCCTACTGGGCTGCTGGTGCTGCTGGTGCAGCTGCAGTTGGCCTCCCCCACTTTTTCACTTCTCCTCTACCTATAAATATTATTTGTAGCTGGGCCAGGCCAAATTACCACACTAATGATTTTGGACAGTGCCAACATTTTCACTGTGCTCTTATCTTACTTTAAGAAATTAATCACTGAGAAAAAATGTAGAATATGTTAAGAAGCTTTTAGAGACTTGATATTTGAGGAGTTTCATTACCTTCTAGAGCAAAGGAGGTAAAGAAAGTGGTGAAGGAGGAGGGAACAGAGCTTTCTTTCCCCTTTTCTTTAAAGGCTTTTGTTCTGCAGTATCACCTGAAACAACCAGGCACTGTTGATCACATAATAAACCAACATAATAAAATTTTCCTTATGATTGCTCAGGAAATTGAGCATTGAGAATACCTTCAACATGACTTAAGGGATGTGCAATACTTAGTGTAAAAATTTTAAGCCATAATACTTTTACATAGAGTTATTAAAAATAATTACAATAAACACAAAATATGGTAGGCAGGGAAAAATGAAATTTAATTGCAAGAAACATTCACAGAACTGTGTCGCTGGACCGCTTCTGCAATATTCTTATAAAGTGCAGTGGATTTTACATATTTCAAAAAAGTCACCTTGTCCAGTCTTTCTCTTTATCTGAGTAGTTGAGAATCTTGAGCAAGAAGTATTGAGGGCAGTCATTCATAAAAATCAATACATTGCAGAAATTTCAAAGTTCTGA
Organism: Aegithalos caudatus; assembly: GCA_013389925.1. Classification (NCBI taxonomy): domain Eukaryota; kingdom Metazoa; phylum Chordata; class Aves; order Passeriformes; family Aegithalidae; genus Aegithalos; species Aegithalos caudatus. Next base: position 303,470 of record WEIU01023465.1, read on the forward strand.
AAAGATTCCTTAAATGCTGTGGCTGTAGCAATATCTTTGTTTCATTACAAAACATATAACAATCAAAGACATGATAAAATAAAGCAAAATGAAGGAAAGATTTGCTTCACCTCCTGTAAAGGAGATGAAAGTATAATGTCAACAAGGCAGATGACTCCTAAAGCAGGGTAAAAATTGTTTCTTACTCTTAAGTAGGGTAATTTTTTTTTTTTTTTAATCAAGGATCCACTTTGGATCCTGAAGATCCTGGAGGTTATAATTCAGCCCTCTGTATTCATTTTTTGTGAATGTTTATCAAATCTGGAATTAGACATGGTTCGAAATCAGAAGAATGAAATCATAAAAACTGTGGAGGCCCATGGAGTGTGGGTGCATCATCTACACTACAGGTATTAAACATTTACTAAGACAGCCTGCAGGGTCCTTCCTGTTGTCTTAGTTATGCAAAACTGCATTGATGTTAATGTGTGCCAATTGCCTTAGGAGGGAAGTTCTCCCACAATCTGTGTGAGTTTTTGCACTTCAGTTTAAGGATTTGACAGGAGGAAGACTTACACTATTTCTAGACAGTGCTATAGGAAAGCTAATCTCTTACTGGCAATTACATCAGAATGAAATTTGTATTTTTGCGGTTTCCCCAGCTGAAGATATTGGCTTACGTTCTGCCCTTCATTAGTTCTCACTGGTAATGGTAATTTCTCGTGGGTCCCAGTCAAATTTTATAATGAAAGACAGCTATTAAAATGTCAATCACAACCTGCTCTTCCTAGGAATCTGCTCAGAGACAAAAGTGACAAAGTTGCAGAAAAAAGCTGAGGGTGCCCAAGTTTGAGTTTGAAATTGAGTCTTCGTGTCTACAATCTACTGTGTGTCATTGACAGTAGATAACAAATTTTGGAAATTAAGAAATACATGGGAGACTATTACAGAAGTAATAGAAGGGTGTTGTTACCAGGACTCTTAGATTTGAAGATTTTCTTCTATGAGTTTATGTATGGGAGGCCAGGGAGTGAAGAGTATTGTTCCTATTCCAAAGCTCTTGTTAGACAAGAAGGAGACTGCAGAGGTTAAGAAACCTGACCTAGGAAAGACTGAATAAGAAATATTGTTCAAATTCTGCATGTAAAATATTTAATGCAGGAGTTTCAAGGCCATCAGATGTTGAGGCAAAGCTTAATAAAGGACTGCATGCACTTCAATCACCTCAGAAGAACTTCCTAAGAAAATAACTTTGAACAGTATGGATATTTTTTTTTCCTGAAGATAGATATTAACTTCATATGAAATCAAACTTTGAAACACTTCAACATAGAAACCATTATGAACTGTACAATAATATTAAGTGAAGTTTTCATCTCTAAATTCAAACTGATGCATTATTTTACTGTAGGTAAGATTAATGTTCCTGTGGAACAGCTAATCCAGCAGACGGGGAGAAAGAGTAGCAAGTCAGACTGTCAGGAAAGGTCAAAAATAGCTGGTGTTATCCAAACAAGATACAGTGCCCACTCAACATCCCATTATAAAACAGCAATCATTTGGGTTTCTTGCATTTGCTTTATGACTGTTCCACACTGAGCAGAGAAACAGAGGGTTGGCTTATGTTTACTTATGATAAGTCTTTGGTGTATCTGGGTTTTCAACTTTTTTTCCTGCTGCCCCATAAGTTCATGAACTTACTTTTTTAAAGACTCTCAGTGGAATGCTGAAAAACTTGACCTTTTTCTTTGGGGAGACGTTTTCTAATATACAGTTTAACGATCACGTTTTGCTCTGTAAATTGAAATTTACTCTTGGAGGAAGACCTACTGACTTTGCCTTCCAACTGGCCAGTATGAGGAAGAAATTAATTATTTCATTCTCTGACAGAATTATTTAGGACCACAAATTTTTTTTATTTGTGTTTTTATTTGTTGTTACTGTCCCTTTAAAATACATATTTTCCTGAGACATAATTTCTCCTCTGGAGTCATGAAATCTCAAAAGTTCTGATAGCAGAAAATTTATCTGAATTTGTTGTTTTTTTCTCTTTGTTCTGCTTTTAAAACAAAGTTTAAGTTTAATTTGTGTTAGGGTTTATCTACCTTAGGGTTTATCCCTGAAGGTAGAAATAAGGTACCTGAAAGGAATAAGTTGAATTTCAGAAAGCTTTCTATACACCTTATAAAGCCTTTTGCTATCTGTTTTTCATAAATAATTCTTAAATTGAACAGAAATAATTGAAAAAGTTCTGAGTTTTTAATTTGCCTCATTTCAAAGGTTTCAAAATTACTTGTTAATTTTTAGCTAGTTCTTAATTAAGTCTATATCTGCAGTTTGTTTTTGCCTTAGCTGAAAGATTTGGTGCCCCTGATAATGCAGCATTGCCAGCCTAATCTGCACAGTTGTGACAGTTTCCAGATAAAAGACATCCATATTTATAAATAATTTTAAATTAGGAAACCAAATTAGCTGCATCTCATGGTTACTTAAGGTAGGATGGGACATATTGTCATATTACATATCACACTTCACATTTGTGCTGAGACAGATTTCTAATTTTGAAGAAAATACTTACAAGAAGCAAGTAATCTAGTTCTTCTAAGTCATGGCAATTGCAAGGAAGGATAAATTAGCAAGCGATTAACACAAGATATCATGAAAACATGACTGACCACTAGTTAATGATTACTTTAGAACAGAATTTATTAATAAAGATGATAAATGAAGAATGTAAAGCAGAACACTCTCATATTGATAGGAAGTGAGGAGTGGAGCACAAGTTACAGAACACAAAGCTAAGACAATTTTAACAGTGATTCTCTGACATCTATGATTTCTCTTTTCTCTCTGTCCCATCGTGATAGTTCTATGGATTTGCTTTGTCCTCTTCTCTGAAGAAGACTTGTGACATCAGTGTTGCTTTCCAACTTTAGCCTTCCCAGCAATACTTAGACAATCTGGAGCCTTTTCCTTTGGAAGTGTCATTAAAGTTTGACCTCTTCAGAAATTTACACTATCTATAAAATCTATAAATATGTCTAAAAAGTACTAAACATTTTCATTTTAGTTTTGATAATCCAACATTTTTGGTTTCTTCATTAGTTAAAATTACAAATACTAGGTTTCCTTAAGCATGGTAACAGGAAAGATTTTGGCAGGTCAAAGGAAGCAGCTGTTGAACCATACACAGTCATTTGGCTGATCTTTTAGTCTTATAACTCAGTAAAACTTCAAAGATTTACCTGTTGTGTAAGAGATTTTATGTACCATTTTTGAGAGTGCATAAGTATTTGTTCTAAGCTAGTATTTCACCCACTGGTTGAAGTGTCTTCTTTCTCTCAGCTGACATGGATGAGCACCAAACAAATTTAGCCAGAATATTCTGCCAAAGAATTATTTATGTTGAATCATGTTGCTGAAAATTTTTCTTCAGAGTATCAGTACAGACTTGTGAACATTATGCTGTAATACTGTGACCCTCCATCTTTTTGCTTTTGTGTGATATCAGAATTTTTCAGCAGCCTGGGTTATTGCCCACAATTCCTACATTTTATAGGGCAAAAGTGCAACAATGAAGTCAAGCAGCAATCACTTCTAACAATCCATTAGGTAACACCTGTGAAACTGTCTTTACTTTGATTTTCTCCTGATCAGCTTAGAGAAAAAAATAATATAATGCAGAACTAAAATTGTAGGGCACTTTTAAAATCACAAATGCAAACTAAACATTTTTGGATTTTCCCTGTCTGAACACATAATCTAAACATCTTGAGAAATTGATTAGGTGTACAAGGAATGAACAAGCTTTATAACTGGAAACAGGAAACACTCCAAAAAATAGTTTAGTACAAGGAAGGAAGTTTTGCATAAATTTGGCCAAATATTTAAAATTATTTTTACCAGCAAAAGTGAATGACGATGTATTTTCTTTCTAATAATGGTTTGGAAAAGTGAAAGTGAACAATATGAAAGACTTTGGATGAATTTCTCTGTTAAGATTGGGCACTCCATCAGTAAATTCAAGATACCCCTTAAAAATGTTGAGCAGTAGAAGTGCACTTTGTTCTTTGTACTGGACTCTTAGGAGTCCTGTTGAAATTTTAGCATTAAGATAAATGTGTGTTTGGGCACAAGTCCTGGGATTAAAACAGAGAAGGCTTGTGGCTGTAGGATTGGGGTTACTATAGGTTCATCCTTAGTTCCAAGTATAGATATAGCTCACACAACCAAAATGAACTTGATATTGAAACGTATGTAAAAGTATATTACTAACACCTAACTTTCCCAGCTCTTTCAGTCAAAGAAGCTTAAAGTGCACCTGCTAAACATACATGGACAGTTGATTTCTTGTATTTCAAATGTCAAGGGTGCTTTCTCGATAAAGAATATGACCCTTATATTTCAGACCTTGATTTTTAAAAAAATTTGACGAACAGTTTTAAATAACATGTTTTCCCTAATTCTGTGCTTTTTAGACATAATCTTTAGCATCTTCAGCATCCATCCTGAAAATGAGTGACACCTTGCTTTGTATCTGTGGACTTCATATTGAGATGGAATTATGCAATAATGTTTAAAGGGTAAGTATGACACAACTGGAAAACATCTGTGAAAACAGAAATTAATTGACAGTCTTTTGGTACATGATGATATACAGCCTAATGACTTGGTTTCGTACAAGCATTTTTCATGCATGGCCAGTTTTAGAAACTGTAGCTGACACAGAGCTTTCTTCTTGAAGGCCCACTTAAAATAAGTATGATTACTTAAGGCCATTCAGTGTGAATAAAAGTTTCAAAGTTTAAACTCTGAGTTGTGAAAATGGGGGGCGTGGAAAGATAAAAAAATCCATTGGAGGAAACTGGCTGAGTTAGTGTGGTCAAAACAAGAAGGCTTTTTTCTGTTAAGGTTTTCAAGAGCAGCATTGCTAAAGAAAATAGGGTTGAAGATCCCTTCACTTTTCATTATTTTTGACTCATGCATAAATAGACACAGGTAATTTAGCCATGAAAATTACTTTTCCATTCAAATTTGAAGAAGAACCCTTTTCATTTATTATTTTCGACTGCTGCTCCTCTTCCCTTCCCAACAGCTAGTTTTTGCACTGATGTGTCAGAGATAAGTAGAAAAGAACCCAACTCTAAATATTGTAAAAAAAGCATTACTCTTATTAGCTGAAAATTAGCATTTGTATTTAATTCCTCCTCACATGATGGGTGAGAGTGAGGAGAACAAATAACAGTCATCAGGGTTAAGCATGTTCTCTGTCACTTTAATGCAGGTATTCCTCAAATCTGAGTAATGAATTAGTCTACCCCTGCTTGTCTACTCTTATTTGACCCAACTGGAGTGTGAGATGACTCAGAAGCAACACTGGCTTCAGAGTATTCATATAACTTAAATACAAGGAGGTAGAATTTAATTCACACAGGGCAAGAAAAGTGTACCCTGAATGCTGTATCCTTGGTTTTATTGGAATCATCATCACACAATATTTTGCTCAGGAAATGGCTGCAGCTTCTTACTGAGAGCTGCTGCTCTGCTACGTTTCTTCAGGCACTCCTGAATCAATTAGAAGAGACCTTCTTAGACCATCTTGGCCTTGCCTTGTCCTCTACCTGGTTCCTAGTTTGGAGGAGTGTAAGACTGAGGACCACATAAGAGTTCAGTACATGTGGCCTTTACACTGTACATCATGATGCCAGAGTGCTTGGAATCACCGGGAAGTGTTGAACCACATTCTAACTAAGCTTGTTCATCATTGGTGCTACCCTGCTACTTTGTTTGAAGTTATAAAAACAGTGATCTCTGCTGTTTTTACTTCCTCATAGTCTAAATGTCCTATTATTAGTACTAACCAGTCCTTTTTATGTTGGGGCAGAACCCCTTAAATATTATTTTTTATACCTGATTTGTGCAATATTATTTTTTTACAACAAAAACTTTATCCTGAAATTCAAGCTCAAAATATTTTATCTTTTTACTGTTCAAGCTTTGATTTCCCCATGTGTAAATCTACAGAATTTGTGTAAAAAAGAAATGCAGTGATTTTTTGGAACATATTTCATACCTTTCTAGTAATGTGAATCCTCTCTAATGTCATCCAGTGTACTTCAAAAATTGTCATCCAAAGCCTTCATCATGATGGGTGAGTTTTCAGTTCCTGGATTCTTACTCAGAATCCTGGAAGCCTGAACTGAAAAATATTGTCCATGGCATGGTGTTGTAACTGATGCCAAAACTGGACATTATTTTGCTATGTTCCTGGATTTTTGTTGAGCCCACGATTTTGGTTCTCTGCAACCTGTAAAGTTTGTCCCTTTGTGGCAGTGGTGGGAGGAAGGGGAGGCCAGTTCTGGTGGTTTTTGTGACTGTAACTGTGGAGCTTTGTCCAGATTTTCAGATGAAGCAATTGCTTGAAAAAAAAGGGAGCCTGTTCCAGATGAGCAGCTAATATGCACATGACAAAAATTGTAAGACCTGAACCCTGTGGTGAGACTCCATATGATCCACATAAGACTCTTTTCTCGTTTGTTTGTTAAGATTGCTGTCAAAGCCGTTTCTCCTGTCCTGATGGTAGAATCACAGAATTATTTAGGATGGAAAAGACTTTTAAGATCATCGAGTCAAACTGTTAATACATGTCCACCACTAAATCAGGTTCTGAAATGCCACATATATTTATCTTTTAAATACTTCCCAGGATGGCAATTCTACCACTTCCTTGGGCAGCCTGTTCCAATGCTTGACAATCATTTTGGTGAAGAAATTTTTGCTAACACCCAATCTAAACCTCCCCTGGTGCAACTTGAATCCATTTCCTCTTGTCTATTACTTATTACTTGGTAGAAGAGACTGACAGACAGACTTCCCCCTTTCCACATCCTCCTGTCACGTAGTTGTACAGAGTTGTAGAGGTAAGGTAAGGTTTCCCCTGAGACTCATTTTTTCCCCAGACCGTTTAACCCAGTTCCTTCAGCATCTCCTTGCAAGATTTGTGCTCCAAGCCCCTCACCATTTTCCTTCTGTGGACATACTCTAGCACCTCAATGTTCTTCCAGTAGTGAGAGGTCCAAAACTGAACACAGAATTTGAGGTGCCACCTCAACAGTGCCAAGTACAGATAGATTGTACAAAATGAAATAGAATGAAGAAGTAAGATTTTAAACAGCCACAGTGAAAAAAACTCTTTGATAAGCAAGTCAAGCAATGAAAAAGCATTATTCATATCCCAGAGGAAAGTCAGCAAAAAAAAAATTTCAAACTGTTGTAACATTTAGTTCTAGAAAATGAGGAAGTGTTTAAATTGACAGTCAGAAATACAAAAGGAGGAGAAATGAGACATACCATTCTTGTTCCTGTTTTAATAAACTTTTTGTGGCTTATATTTTATTACATATTTTATATTTTATTTTTAAGTTCAATTTATTAGGAATCAGCATAGTTGACTTCAACTATAAAATATGCTCTGATTCACTATATAGTGAAGATTATTTTCCTGTTTATAATAGTGGCTTTTTAAGTTTACCATTTAGGGACAAATTATTGGTGCTGGGGTTGTTTGGGGGCTTGGGGGGCTTGGGGTGGTAGGGCTTGGTGTCTAGATGGCATGCCTGTGGTAGCTACTCTTTCTTCTGTTATCTTTTGCTCTTTGCATTGTGGTGTCAGTAGCACTACAGGAAACAAAAAGCCCTTCAAGTGTACCCATGGTAACAAAAAGGGGTATATTCTTTGTCTGGTTTGAATCAGCATTTTTTGTATGAAATCCTGTTTGTCTGCTGTATCCTACAAAGCTTTTAGAGAGATGATGAAAAACTAAGAGCAGAACCTTGTTCCCATGTGATAGTCTTATTCCAGCCCTTCTCCCTCAAGTCTTATTTCAGTTCATATGGTAAAGTTCCAAGTGAAGAACAGGAAGATTTGCTGTTCTGACCTAGGAAATACATATGACTTTTTAGAAGATCTAACCAGGTAAACACTGTGTGGTTAACTGGGACGGTGCTCTTGAGCCTAAAATCCCATGGAGGAGTCAGAAAATCTCCAAAGTAATGATGGTGCTTCTTTTGAAAGATGGATTTCACCACTGAAATGGAATGGGAAAGAGTACACAAATAAATTCTCTTTCACATTTACTTAGCCTAGAATTTTTCCGATCAGATTTTGATCTATATCTTCTGGCAAAGATATATCAAATTCCTCTTTCTACACCACTGTTGATCTCATCCTGGGTGATATATAGCAGCTCTGCTGGCTTCTCCACGACTGAAATGTAAAACTTTACACTGAAAATCTGTGCCTTGTAATAGCTCCATCGAATGCTTTACCAGAATCTCAGCAGGAAATGCAGATGTTAACACTGTAGTCATCAAAGCAGTGCAATGAAGTGACTATAGGATGTATTTTAGATGTGATTAGATTTTTTTTTTTGCCATTTTTTGAGTGGGGTTTCCTAAATACCGTAGGAGAATCTCCAGGTCTAAGATGAATAGGGAAAAAAAATGGGAACAGGGACAATTTCTCTCTTCAAACTAATTTCAATGCATTAAACACACTTTCACTATGAAAGGGACTATTATACAGCCCAGAGTTCAAACAATTGAGTTCTTTCATTCAAATGATGCACTGTATCATGCTTAAATCATTACAGAGCTTGGGCACTGCAAGTCACATCCTTAATAGGTGGCAAGGATAACCACATTAAACAGGGATATTTTGTCTAGACTATCATTTCCAGACTAGCATCTTAAAAAAATCTTATTAGACAGTAGATTTTATGTAATTAGTCTAATTGCTGTCTCTAAACCATTAAAAAATGTCTGTTACAGATAAAAGAGAACATATTAACTTTTCTCATATTTTTCCCACTTTTTCTACTATGATTTTTTTCTAGCTTCTTAATTGAAAGAAATCCCTTATTTTGAATTATGTTGTAATTTTAAGAAAAGGATCTGAAATATATATAATTTTATTCCACATTATACACAACTCTACAATCTTAATTTCAAAACTTATCATTTCTATTTTAATATGAAAGCAAGTAATGTACTAGCATGATTGTATACTATGTCTTGAAGAATCCCTTGTTCTTAATCCTGCATTTGAATTAGCTTTGATTTCTGAACTCCTTTAATAACTAAACAATATAATCAAATATTTTTTGTAATTAGTTACTGCAGCTGGGCATAGGACAGCCTAGAAATTTTGGTGTTCTTTTTTTGAAAAATTTGTTTATGCTAGTCTGGCTGGCAGGGAGTGAAGAAGGTCTGTGGCTCTGGTCTGTTTTGTGATGCAGGTGAGAGCTTTTCCAAGGTTCACCAATAGGCAACTTGGGAGCCTGGAGATCTGCTGCAGAGCCAGGGGTGGGAAAAGTCTTGGTGGCCAGGGTGTGAGCACTCCAGTGAGATGTAATTCAGCTGAAATAAGCCTAGTAGATGACAAAGGCCTAATTAACAGCAGTGCTTGTAAACTCGAGACAGGGAAATTAATGCTAGGATTATAATGTCATAAGATCACAGGATAATTCAGAATGGAAGGGTGCTCAGAAGTTATCAGTCCAACCTCCTACTGAAAGCAGCATCACCTCTGATCTCAGATGAGGTTGCTCAGGGTTTTATCCAGTCAGGTCTTAAAATCCTGAATGGATGGAAAGCATAGCTTCCCTAGGAAACTTGCTCCAATTCTGATCTGGTAGGGAAAATTTGTTTCCTGTATCCAGTAAGAACCTTTAATGACAGAGACACATTTATATTTTGTGCACTATTGGGATAGATCTGCCACAGGAAGTGGGGAATTCCACATTTATTGTTACCTTCATGACTGGATAATTTTCTGGGAAACTTTTATCTAAGGTAAGATGATATTTTCTGTACATACAGCTGGTCCTTGTGGCTTTAATTTAACAAATACATGAAGACATAGCCTATCACCTAGCTGGAAGAACTGAATGAGGTACTTTTGACAATAAAGGAACTGATTTATTTTTTTTTTTTAATAAAAATTTTGAATCTCTTTTAATTTAAATTACTAAAATTATAGTAAAGGGTTTCACAGGAAGTGAAAACTTGGTTAAAGGAACTGTTGCCCTTTTTAATTTTTCCATGGCTTTTGAACTTCAATACTTCTGAGACATTCCTATGGCATTTAATTATCAAGTGACTTGGAAAAGAACAAGAATATTCTCAGAAACATGTGAATAACCTAGTTTGTACTTGTGCAAAGCCATTTAAAACCTGTTGATTTGTAAAAACGAAACAAACAAAAAAAGCAGCCAGCTGCAGTCTTTTATGTGATAGCAAGACACAACATATATGGTTTTCTGTCTGAACCATAACGACCGCATCTCCTGTAATGCTTCAAAAGCTTTATTTGCTGAGTGATAAAATTTACTGATACATTGATTATCAGCTTAGTAGTACATGCTGAGAATAGGGACACAGAGGTACTTGAGGCTTTTCTGACATTTTCCTTTGCTGTTGCTGTCATAATAACATGTAGCAGTTGACTGCATGGTCAGTGAAAGGGCCTGTTCCTGGGGCATATCATTGTTATATTGATGCACTTAGGCCTTTTTGTACATATTCTTACCCTCATGTTTCTGAGAGATTCTATCTTAAATGAGAAAATGCAGCAAGATCAAATTCTATGCAGATGCTACTAATCATTCTGTACCAAACCCCAAACCAGGAATGCAATGACACATGACGGATTGAACTCAGTTTCACACTATACATTTAGTGGTGGGAAATTAAAGCATGCAAACTTTGGATTATCTAAAGTAGAAATGGTTAATCTCTGTTTACCATGCTTAACTTTGGACTGTACTACTTAGCAGGTATATGCCAACGTTGTTTATCTAAAGCTATTTATCTACTTCAGCTGGCTTATATATTCAAGACCTAGGGTATAATCATGGTCTGATTTCTCAAAGGTGATGGTAGCATCCTGTTCTTATTTTTGGGTGCTAGAGTTATAGTCTCATAGTGCCCCCGAAGTGTGGATGGTGCCCAATTATACAGTACAAAGAGATTTGACTTCAGTGAAAATTTAGAAAAGAAGGAGTCTTGTGTAATGCCCGCACACTTCTAAAAAGGCTTTGTCTGGAGGGGGAAAGAAAAAAAAAAAAAAGAGAAGCTTGAATCTGAATCCTATCCAAGGATTTTCTTTGTAAAAGAGCTGAATGAGTCCTAGCATGGAGATAAAAATACAGATAAAGGGGAAAAAATTGTTTGTGGTACGATGGAGAGATAAGGTTCCATTTAGCATGCGCTTGTGTGGGAATCTATAACTTGGCTGCTGTACCAAGTGTTTCCAACACTGGGAGTCTACACAGCCCTTCTTCCCATAGCCATGGTCCTTCTTCTGATGCCTCCAAGGTCCCAGTGACTGCTTCCTACTGCTGTTGTCCACCAGGAGTTGTGCAATACCTGCCATAGGAGTATCAAATATGACCACACACATTAAAAAGTGATTTGGAGGAAAAGTGGACAAAATTGTAAGAACTTAGGTGTTTTTGAGCATGGGCTTTGAAGTAAATAAGTTTCAGTATGAGACAGAAAAATTACTGTTTCAACTTATTTCTTAGTTAGTGGTATATAAAGACTTTGAAGTTGATCTCTACTCAGTTTTTTAATATTATTTCTGGATTTCCACTGTGCCTTTCATGAAAATCACCATAATTATGATTTTATTCTCTTAAAAATATTTTAATTTCTTTCTTAAAACTGTGAAAAAATCTTCAAAAATATATATTTAAAAATTAATAAGCCTTTTTCACTAGCATTTTCAGTAGTAAGTCTTGCCTTTGCTAAAAATGTAACCATTGAAAAAGAGATGAATATTAAATACCTAATTATGTGCATCAAAATTGAATCTTTATTTTTTAGTAAACATTGAAGATAATAATAATGTTAAGTTAGAAACATCCTGGAAAGGGGGAAAATAACTTACTCAAATTTTGCTTTTTACAGTTTTTGGTACAAGTGTTTTCCATATGAAATTCTTGTTGGAAGCCCTGCTACATATGAGACTACAGCAACACTGCTGTGAGCAGACACAGACAGGTCTGGTTTGGCTCACCTGTGCTGCAAGACCAAACTGAGGGCTGAGACCTTGGAACTGAACAAGGATATGACAAGTGGCTGTCTCAGTAAACTCTTGTTTAAAGAGTCATGAGTGTTTTCACACAGGCAATGTAGCACCAAACAAAAAGCTGGAGAGCCACCACAAGTATATGATGGTTGTATGATGTCTGTGTTTAAAAATCTGCTGTCAATCAAATAATGTTTCTTTCCATAAGTAGTAAGACTTCCCATGATCACTTTCTATTTTAGCAGTAAAGTTCAGTATTCTGGGACTACAAGACTATCAGTGACAGAGACGGGGACATTCCAAGTTCTGATCAGAAGCCCAATTTATTGAGCATACCAGGTGTTTATATAGGGTTTTTCTTGTATGGCACTAATATAGGGTTCTATTTTTTGTAACAATTCTCATTGATTATACATTCTTTATGACATCAGTTACTTGGCAATCAGTACAAAGTTTCACAACATGTTTCTTGGTCACTTGTACCCCAGGGAACCTTTATCTGTGTCTGTCTCTCCCATGGTTTCTGTTTGATCAGGTCTAAGATACCGGGCTTTTTATCAGTTTATACTCTCTGTTTCAATCCCCAGAGAAGATAATTTACCTCCTAACACTAATCTCTTAGAAGGTTTGGAAAAATTTAAAAGAATGATTTTACTGTGTCCTTTGTAGTCATAACATGTGACTAGGTTTTGAAAATTAACCAGAAGCAGTAATGATACTGGATTTTAAACAAGGCTGTAAAATTTTAGTGCTCCCTGACATGTCTTGAACAGCTAGAACCTATAGAAAAAAGTTCTTAATCTTTTTGACCAGAAGTAAAACATATCATTGGAGATGAAGTTTGTATACCTGTGACTGTTAAGTGGAATGACATTTATTTTATGATCTTGATGTAAATTTCCTGAATGATAAACTAAATTTTTTTTATTGTAAAAAAATAGGTGAAACTGTAGTGCTCTGGGACACTTTCCATGCTATTTTCAAGTTAAAAGAAAAACAAAAACCAAATTTGAGACCAAAATAAAAATAGGCATTTGTGTTAGAATCCCATTTACTCCAGGAAGTGTTAGGGGTAAGAACATAATATTTTCTTACTTCTAAAAGAGATGAAGGGAAAGACAAGAGACCTTGTGTGATTTATTATTATCAGCCAAATCTATCTGAAATAATTTCCTGTTGCTCTGTCAGGCCCAAATTTATCCCATGGATGCCCTCTTCTAGTTGAACTGTTTTTTCTTCATCGTGTTATATATAAACCATGAAGTCTGATGCCCTTTACAATAAAAGTCACAATAAAACTTTTGTAGAGATGGGAAATGAGTGATATCACAACACCATGTCTCCAGCCTTGCAATTGTTGATCTAACAGCATATATCCAGTAGTATTTCATAAAAACTCTGCAAACATCTAGTCTTCTGGTGGCTTTCTGGTGCTGTTGCTTTGGGTGAAGATTAACCATTTTCATATAAAGATAGAAACTAAATATAAACTTCTCCACCAAATTCTGGAGGAACATTAAATAGGTAATTAGTGGCACAACAGAATTGTTTGTATTGGCTTTGGAAATTCCAGATTTTAATCTAAGTGCTGTGGATTCAAATTGTTCCTTATGAGAAAGCATTTGTGAGAAATTAAAGTGCTGTATCTATCTACTTGATACTACACCTTTGATTGCCATATTTCTATCACTTTGAAAGATACTAAGCACTGAATGAAGAAAATAGGAATTATTTATAATTAATTTTGAGGGAATCCATGAAGACTTCAAATTACAGGTTAAAAAAATAAATGAGGAATATTAATAGCGAAGGACATTTAACTAAATTATCTGTTCAGTTGAAGAAAAAGTAGATGGAATGCCAAAGAATGAACTAGCAGAGAAACAAAAATTGATAGAGAAGGAATACTATCACTACTGGAATCCATTAATGAAACTGGTAACTTTATTCATTAACTAAATTGCTGTGTGCCAAAAGTCCTTTGTTTGCTCTGAGAAATGAAGCAGATATGTGACCAGGTACATCACTTTGCACAGTCTCTGTCTCCTAGTTTCCAGAGGAACCCCCAATTTGGTGTGCAACTGCCCATCTTTCCATCCTCTGTCAGCATTTGAACCTCTATATTTGGCCCTGGGTGTCAGGAAAGGGGCACCTGGGCTTCAAGAAGGAACATATTACACACCTAGAATGGGAGACTTCCGAAATGCATGTATTTATAAAACAAAGATAAAACAGTGCCAGAATGATGCTGGTATGAACATCATGGAGAATCCACCTTTTCATTTTGACACAGCTACCACAAGGTTATGCTGGCACATGGAAGTTATGCCAAGAGCCCAACCCAGAGGTCTACAGCTAACTAACTTGCTGCCCCAGGAATATTTTGGTCTGAACACAAAAGTAGGCTGGGGGAAAGGAAGACATATGCCCATTAATCTGGTAGGCAACTGAGGCCTAGATAAATAAGAGAATGTCCCCAAAGCTTGGTGATCTGAATCAACAAGGATTGTTTCTACTCTCAGCAGCTTACAAGACTATTTCAGCCGATATTCCTTTCTCTTACTCTGAGATCTGCATCAGGATTATAATTTTACTAATTCTGTAAGAAAACCAGATAAAATTTTACAAAGGTTTATCTCTTCTAATTCTATTTTTAATAAAAATAACTTTCCTTATACTGTGATCATTCAACTTGTTCTGAGATAATAGTACTCTGTTTTCATAAGCGCAACTCATGAAATTTTAACTAGTACTTGGACTAAGCTAAGTTACAGCTGTATTTTACTGCACTGTAGACTACAGTTATATGGAATGAAGTTAATCAGATGAAATGAGCAAAGGAAGAATCTGTAGTGCCAGACCACCTCTCATGAGCTTACATGTATTTGTGCAGCTAATCTCTTAATTGGATTTTTATGAGGAATGTTTGCATATTTATCCAGATTAGTTGCTTTCTGTTATAGATGTGGTCCCTATTTTCTCTGAATGTTTAGAGTTCTATTGAACACTTCATGCAGTTCTGTACTTGGAAAACACAGAGGCAAACAACACCATGGGAAATAACAATATACAGAACATATCGTGTGACAAACTGTTACATTAGTACCCAGGTCATTACTATCAGACAAAGCTGCTTCCGTGAATAGCTGCATTTTTCATTCTTCATTCATTGCACAAGGAAAGAAAGGCTGAAAATGCTACTATCAGGGTTGGATTCCCTCCAGCCAGCGAGGTCATTGTTTGTAAAACGTTACAGGCACAGCGCAGGGTGGCACTCGACCGAAGCATGGCCCTTGTAGGATATATGCAAAGACATGGAATTTTCCATTGACCGAGACAGGTTCACAATCCTACAGAGGCATACTTTGGTAGGGGACCATAAAAATAACACTCTGATGGGTTGAGTAACATTCAACTAAAGGTTAATGTAATTACCAGGAAAAGCCCTCTGCTAATTACAGACTGTCCTGTCTTTTAAAGCTGTTCTAATCACATTGCTTTCAGAACTGCAGCTGAAGCTCGGTTAATGCAGTCTGCTAGTTGTGTGTATGTGACAACTTGAGTCAGCTCCAGTGCTCTCTCAAAAATGCATTAAGCAGTGATTTTGCTGCCTCAGAGGTGATGAAGCCTGGCAGAGCCTAAGGTGCTTCTGTTACTGAAAAGAAAGGAGCAAAAACAGAGGGCTGAGAACAGGTGCAAAGCGGAGAGGGCAAAGATTATTGGAACTACTTCTGCTATCTGGAGGCAGAGGTGAACTGTGGTGTTGTTTCTCCAGACTCTGACTATTGTCCCATGTGCCATATCCCATGCTCCTCTCAGTCCTCACAGCCTTCCCACTCCAGAGCTCAAGCTTAGGTAAAATAGGCAGTGGGACCTGCCCAGAACAGCCTTTGGCAGCTGGTGAATTCAAGACTTTAGGTACTTATTTTACACAATAAAGGACATGATAAAAACATTTATTCTACCGTGTGAGACTTAGTCTCAATGATTTAAGACCTAAATACACAGGCTAAGCATAAAAGATGCATTACAAGCAGGTGCTGTGACTTCTAAGGAGTTTTCTTGCATTCCAAATACTCCTGTAGATCAAAAAATAAATTTATGTACATCTATTGCTTTTCCCTGGATCTTCCAGATGTAAATAAAATAAAAATAGAAATAAGTACTTCCAAAACTAAAAATAATTCCATCAACAACAATGATAATACAGTATATTTTAATTTGCTGTTATGAAAAGAGCCATAGGGAAACTTGTGAACACTGGGGGTAGGATTCTAGCCTGAGACAAATCCTGTCCTGCAAAAAGAGGTCTTGATTCCCTGTCTGTTTGATGACAGCTAAGATGAAGGAAATTAGTCTTTAAAAACAGCACTGTACAAAAGCCTGGACAGATGCTGAGACACATGGGCACTGAGATTAGTGCAGGAGTTTGTAATTAGAATAAAAATTGGGGATTAACTGCTGTTTCTGTCAACTAACATCAGGCAAGAACCCAAAAAGGATTTGTTCAGAGCTATGGCTCTGAGAGAGCTCAGGAAGTGTTTGGGTCTGATGGTTATGGAAAAAACAGGTTGGGAGCTATGACTAGAGGAGTGCTCTCTAGGTTTTGACTGTCTGGTGCACAGGAAAGCAAAACTTCTTTGTCCATAGTTTGCAGATCCTCGCTTGTGTCCAAGGAAATACCTGATTCATAATACTCTTCTTATATAAAACAAATGCAAGGGACTAAATATGTCCGAGCAAGTCAAGTGACTAACATCTCTCCCAGCATACACTTCCATTTGGTCCTGGAGTCATTACATAGTTGCATTTTGGCTTGAGTGGGCACCTTCTCTCTTACTAATTTTCCATACATCTTAGTGGCATTACAGAGCATTTTGCATTTTCAGTACTTATTCTGTAATTTAAGAGATTTTCTGAGCTGGAAAACCAACTCTTAGCAATTACATCCTTAGGTGACTTCATTTTAGCATTGGGGAAAAGACTGGGAGCTCTTGGGAGAGTTTTTGGTGCCTTTCCCTCCTCTTTAATATACTTTCCTAAATTTGCTCTTTCCGTGAAGACCTCCATAGGAAGGCAGAAAGAGCAGCAGCAGCAATTTCAATGGCAGAAACCTGCAAATCCTGTCATGATTGTTCCCATAGCTGTTCCTGATCCCAAAGGCAAATGGGGCAACTGCCCCTCCAGTTCCATGGCCAGAGGTACAGAGAAAACATCTTCCCGGATTTATCGTAAAAAATTCTTTGAAGGGATCAAAAGGCCAATTTATATGATTCTCCAGCAGCTTTGATCATAAGTACTGGCTGGTGTATGGTAAAGAGGAAAGAGCAGCTGCTCCTGGGTCTGTTAGATTTGAAATAAAAATTTTTACATTCATAATGTTATATAAATAATGAAATTTTACTCTGATTAAGAGCTGACTGATAGAAGGTCTTAGTGCCTCTACAAAATGTATGCACTGGAAAGAGTCGGATTGCACTCCTGAAACACTTCCACAGGTCTCAGGCTAGTGAAACAGCCCCCTCTTGGAGATTTGTTACAGTCTTGTTTCAGATTTATTTCCAGATGAAGCCACTACAGTGGTGTTTCACACTCAGCTGTGTTTAGTCCCAGCTTTGGGAGATAAAAGGGAAAGGAAAGGCTATGTGAACCCTTTGCCCTAAAAATCTTTAATGGTACCAATAAGATCCATGTTGTCCAGACTTAAAACATCATGAATAACGTGGAAGTTGAAGTATTCTTTGTTCTGTATCATCAAGCCTCTGTACCATCAAGTTAATTTGCATACAGATGGCCCGCATTTTTCGCAATATGCATAATCAGAGATGTCTGTGACAGGCAGTCTGGAGTGTATCACACTGCCAGTTTGCCATCTAGTGGTACAGCATAAAACCAGTTTTACATCCTATTTTACCATTTCATTTTACCATTTCAGCAGAAAGATGCCCTCAGAACACAATCAGAAGATGATTTTAGCAATCTATTAGCAGAAGACAGTCCATACCCATGATCCTAGACCTTGCACTTTGTCCCCCAGGAGCAGAGGCTGGCTCAAGGATGAAGAGTGTTTTTGATTCCACAGGAGAATGGCTGTATAGATCCAGTTGCTGTTTAACACCTTAGGCTTTATTGTTTTCAGTGTTATCCTGGTCTTTTTTCTTGTATTTTTATACAATTATCAACTGTATATTACAATATACAATTAGGGAATCTCAAGAAGTGGAACATGAATGGCACTTGAGAGAGCATTGACAATGGGCCTTCAGTTACCACCCATGTCAAGAGAGGATATAAGATAAAGAGCTCCCAAAAGATGTTTGTTCAGTCTGTTCCACAAAACTTTCTGGTTCTCATTATTTCACAAACCTCTTTGGGCTTGTGATACTAGGAGTGATGCAAGGGTCATGGCAGTTGTCTTTTAATCCAGACTGTTGGAGGCAGCATTACAAAGAAAAAATACCCTTCCCTGCAAAGTCTGTGAGTGCTGTTGAGGGAAAGCTCATCACTTCCTCACTGGGCTGCTGTGGGATGGGAACCTCATCCCAGCCAAGGGATTCAATTGACTCTGAGGAGGGTTAAAATATCCAGGGCTGAAGCCTGGCATAACCAGCCAGCAGCTACAGGCATTGAGAAAGTGATGAAAAATCATGTCAGGGCATAGGGGACACTCACACAGCATGTCTAGGTTTTGTTTCATTCTACCCAAAGTACAGCCAAGAATTGTTTTCCTTCTGTAATAACTCCCATGTCCTTTATTCCTTTATATTTGATAGTTGCACAGACTATTGCTATATTAGTAATCACTTGGGTACTATTTACTGGGAAGAGACAAGCTATGGTTGCACGGAGATCAGACTGCCAGTGTAGTCAGACAATCACTGTCTGAAATCTTTGTCATAGTTAATTTAACCTCCTCAGAGTTTCAATAGCTATTCTGGCAGCATGTTCAGCCACACAGGCCCCTAAGGACTTCAAGCAATTTTGATAAGCCATTAATTTCTGATTTAAATAAAGAAGGAACTGATGACAAGTCAGTAAAAAAACCAGAGGAACTTGCCTTCCCAAGTAGTACAACCAAGCCTGTGAATGCAAAGAGATGCTAAATACCTGTGAACTGTTTTATATCACTACTTCTGTCACATACTGGCCAAAGGAGCAGAATGGGAAAGACACAAGCTGGAAGAGCCATTTTGGAAAAAATACATAGCAACTTGATGGGAAAAATTTCAGTTCTATGACAAACTGAGTTCGTATGGGCAGTTCATTTACTCTGCATGTTTTGATGTGAAAATGGTTGCCTCAGTAGTTTAAGTGTGCTTTTGAAAGGGACAATAATCTTTCAGAAATATTGCTGAAAATTAATTTTTTTAAATAATGATGCAGGCACAGTAGATACAATTTTGGCTGACTATGGTACATTTAACTGCAGAATTGATAGCACTGGCTCACAGACCTTGGACTAACAGAAAAGTAGATGTGATAAGCTCCCTTCGTAGTTTTGAAGTCCAAATAATTTCTTGTGTACTGGGAGATCCCCGTGGAGAAAAAAGCCAGAACAAGTACACCGCATAAAATTTTGTATAGCAAAGAAAAGAAAAGTTTCAACACAGGCATGACTTCTTTCTAAAAGCTATAGAAGTAACATGGTTATGGATGGAAAATATAGTCTTTTCTTTTGACACTGAAGAAGAATCTTACCATACAAAAGACAATGCTAATAATATAGTTATCTGAATTTAAATCTAAGATAGAACCCTTTGGTAAGATCCTGACAAGGCACAGATAGAACAGCTGGTGAGAGCAAGAAGTGGTGGCAAATGCAGCTCTTGTTACTGCATAAATATCTCACCCAATAATCAATATATTGGCATCCTCCTACAGTAAATATGTAGAAATGTAAATGTGATAATATTTGAGAAAGTCATTGAGTCCCTTATTAAAATAAGAATGGGACAACAATTCTTTTTGTTTCCATCAGAGTTGTACAGTCTTGTATGGCTCAGTCTTGGAGCTGGGATGTGGAATTCTCTCCTTCCACCTCTTCTCTGAAAACTTCATTTGGCAAGGTATTTACTTGAGCTTAGATATAGTAGTGGGCTGATAATATGTGACTGGATACCCCCTTATCAAACTCAAAAAATGTGTGAATAGTCCTTCTTTGTGGACTGACTTCATCCTGCTGCCTTGGATTTGTTTTACTTTCAAGCCAATGGAGAGGAAGAATCAGAGGTTTCCTTAGAAATTCAACTAATAATATTTAATTTTTGCATTGAACTGTTAATAATGGCCTACTGTACTGTTTGTAGAATGCTTCTGATATTTGCAAATCATAAGACAGTCATAGCAGATGGAAACTGAAAATCTTTGTAAATTCTGTTAGTGTTGTATTCTACCTGATAAAAAATAGTTGCATGAAAATTACAGTAAAAAGAAAATATATCCTTTGAGAGATACAATTTGTGTTTGTACATGTTTAGATTATTTTTTAGGATGAGGTTTATTAAATTTTAAAGATATTTCTAGTATATGACTAAGCTGACCTATTAATACAGGCACTTCAAGATCAGTCATATTGAAAAAGCTACCAACCAAGTATATTCATTATTTTCAAGCACAATTTTTTTAATAATACCAATGATGGCAATATGTTAAATAACTGAGGCATATTTATTTTAACTAAAAAAAATAAATTGTAAACCAGAAAGCCTCTAGAGTACATTCTCTATAGGGCAACATTTACTGGCTTTTAAAATGGGTCTGATTAATGGCAAACCCCTAGATAAACCTATCTCAATGCCTCTTCTGTCCTGTTTATGAAGTTTGCAGTAAAAGCCATTTCTCCTGTCCTGACAATAGAATCATAGAATAGTTTAGAATGGGGAAGAATTTAGGATCATGTAATAGGTTTGTCTCTTCTTGGGTGGAAACACAAATTCTTGTAGTGGTTTCATGTTCGAGTAACTCTGTTTGCCAAATTTAGTGTAGTGGTTTGAGTGTTTACCCTTTTCCCTCTGTGAGATTGGATCAGGAGAAGCAAAGCAGGCCCAAACTTAAAGATATAAAGATAGATTTATTAACACACACTAAAAGAAGAAAATGAGAATTAAAATGAAACTTTCAAACCACTCCTCCTCTTCCCCCAAGTGTTTACTTTCCCACAAGCCACAGAAAGAGACAAAATCTGTGATTTTCAGTCAGTTTCACCATTTACAAAAAGTAAACTTTCATCAGTTCTTTGGGGAGAGGATTCTCTCTTAGAACTCCCATGGTAACATTGCCACAAGAAACAGTCCTCTGGTGGCTCCCATGTGACACATCTGCGCCTGCCCGGAGAAAAGTCTCTGCAGACTGTGGAGACCCTCCCATTAGCAGTTTCCCAATCTGCTTTTGGGTCATGGACTCACGCATACTGGGGTGTCACTTTCAAAGATAAGCAACACCAAAGGCAAAGGATTCTTCACCACAGGGAACAGATGTCTTCTTCACTGGTGCAAAGGCTTCTTAACTCATCTCTCTCTGTTCAAACATCCCATAGGATCACAGGACCACAACGACTAAATCAATATTCACTCAGTCCATCAGAGATACCTTTGCTCAAACCCACAAATCTAAATAATCATCTCCCCAAAATGCACATTTTCCCCATGGTTTAAAGGGAATACCAATGTATTACAGTTCATTACCATAGCTCATAAGAGAAGTCCAGCCTGAAATGACATCTCCTCAATCCTTTCTCCCAATCTCCCACTCTCTCTTCATCTATCTTCCATCTCATGCTGTGTCTTCTCTATGTTTCACTCTGTCCTTTTTACTCAAAAGGAAGACTAGAGTTTTAAAACTTTCATCTATACCAGGAAAGAGTAAACATTCTTGCCCAGGCCTGCAGATGGTCACACAATCTCTGTCAAGACACAGGGATGGTGGAAGAGAACTTCACCATGAGGGATCTCGGAATGGCCTGGTCGGTGGATGCCTCCTTCCCCCCTCCTCAGTGACCATCGGGGTGGGCCTGATCCAACCGGGCTCATAGCTGTTATCAGGGGAACCGGTGGAGATCTCCCTGGCTCAGCCGGCTCGGGGGAGGATTTAAAATGAGCTGATGTTAATCTGCATCCTCCCCCTCCCCGCAGGAAGCTGATGGGGCCCGGCCAGGCCAGGGCTGGCTCCAACCCAGAGGGAGAAGCCAGGGGCCTGGCCGGCCTGGGCTGCTCCACAGGTGCCGGCTGTTACCTGCTCCTCTGGCCGGAAGGGGAAAGGGAAAGTTCCTGCTCCACTACTATGTATGTGTGTTCACAAAGACACATCCAGCTTCCTCAGTGGTCACACAATATGCCAATATCAAAAAGTTGGCCTCCATTAGGTGCCTGTCCTTTCCACAGGAAATTAACAGGTCCTTACAGGGCAGTGTTCCTCTTTACCTACAACCAAGCTGTGTTAACCCATGACAGATCATCAAGTTAAACAGTTAACCTAGCACCACTGTGTTCACCACTGAACCACATTGCCAAGTGTGACTTCTGCATCTCTTGTAGATATCTCCAGGATGGTGACTCCGTCATTTCCCTGGGCAGCTGGTTCCAGTGCTTGATAACCTTTCCAGTGAAGAAAATTTTACTAATATCCAATCTAAAACTCCCCTGGAGCTATTGAGGCCATTTCATTTCATTTCATTTCATTATTTCATTTAATTTCATTTCATTTCATTTCATTTCATTTCATTTCATTTCAATTTCAATTTCATTTCATCCCATAACTTGTTACTTGGAAGAAGAGACCAATGCCCACCCCACTAGAACCTTCTACAATCGTTTCCTTCATTGATTTATCCAAAACAAATCTGTGTTCTTTATTCTGCTATTGTCTGGTTTCTTTCAGAGATCATTGTAAAATCTTTAGAGTTAAATACTTCTACAGAACTCTGCACTGAAGCTCAGTTTCAAACTGTAACTGGTATATCACTGAAATTAGAGGGAGTTGTAACCTACTATATAATTTATTTCTTAGTCTCATGACAAACTAGTCCCAAGAGCTGATGTTCCCATTTCCACCAATAAGGAATTATTTGATAATCAAAAAAGAGTTAATTACCAGGAAGTTTTCCATGACATTTGGCCAACTAAGTATTTGAGAGGGGTTTTTGTTTTTTTTTTTTTTTTGCATCTTAATGTAATTATACCAGCTTGAGTGCCCTAAAATCACCCTGCAATTCTAATAAGAAAATGCTGAGTCAGGGAACAATGGTTTAAATGAGATTTTTAAAAGCAAGAGGAGATTGGACTGTCTTATTAAGTACAAGGACTGAACTAGTTATTAAGGTTCTTGTTTTGCCAAAGCTTAGGCACCTGTGAGAAAGCAACAGAACTATTTATATGATTCAGCTGCATTTTTAAAAAACTTATTTCCTCTAAAACCATCTGATTACTGACACAAAAAATACTGCCTGCTTTGCTGTAGTTACACTGAAACTTGGGAATTGCACAGCTTACTGCTTTCCCCGAATAATAGTTGTAATACAGAATAGTCTCCATCTGTTCTGAAATAAGCAGCATGGATTCTACTAACCTCCCATCTGTATGTATATTTTTAGTCACACATTCAAGTTTGTAATCCCTCTGCCCCAGTCTACATTCCTGGCATAAAACATAAGGCTTGTTATTCAAAAATTTTAAATTATGTTTGTGTGTGCATGTGTCTGTATTTTAACTTCTTTTCTTAACTCTGGGGAAACAGTTTAAAATACATGTCTGCACTGAGACATTTCCTATATCTCTTAAATCTTCAAGAGTTTCCATTCTTGAGTTGTGAGTCACAGTTTCTAGACAGTTATCAAGAAAACACCAAAAAGTGGAGAAATTAGAGGAAACATGAGCTGAACACCATGGGGCAAGTTATATTGGAAATTACATTTTGAACATGGATTTCCACTTTATATTGCTGAGTTCTTATTTACCCGGATTTGAAGGACAAGCTGAAGTCTTAGCGTGTTTGACAGGTAACCAAAGGATGAAAAACAGAGTTCTCAGTTGTGTTTTTGTGGAAGCAGTACAGAATATGGGAACGGGAATTCCCAATTACTTAATTAGACACGGAGGGAAAGAAAACAAGTATTTTTAGTGACTGAAGAAAATGTAGCCACAGGGGAAATATAGCTTGTATACAGAGTTCTTAAGTGTTTGCACTGCCCCTAGCTTATTTTGGTGAAACTGTTTGCTGCTGAGTACATCCACCTATTTAAGGAACAGTGAGAAACAGATATTCCAGCAACAGAGATAGTACTATGGCAGTTGAGAAAAACAGGGCAGATTCCTATTACAGGACTACTTTAAGGAAACTGGAAGGTCTTTATCCTGTGTATTCTAAATTCACAATGTAAATCCAGTTTGAGCTGTGTTGTAAAGTGTGCAAATAACTCCACGTTGTGAGTGATAGAGGCCTGTTTCTCAAAGGATGTGACTGGGCTTCCCAATTCCTAAGTGCAGATATGCTTGCTGGGCTTACCTTGTGGCAGAGAGAGGGTAAATGGATGTTAGGACAAAGAACTGATAGAGGTGCTCTCAGTCTGGATGATAAGGGGAGTCTGAGGCCTTCTGTGGAGCCCACTGGCATTCAGATTAGCTGCAGCTACTGCCTCTCTTCAGTGCAAGGCACACATTAATCTGATGGTTGGGCTTTGAGGATTGGAGCTAAACAACAGCCTTTCAGTACTCAGCATTTTGATGCTTTTGAGCAAGTCACTCAGTCTTCATGCCTCACATTTCCATCTCTTTATTTTTGAGAGGTGATGTGAAGATACACACACTCAGGTTTACCTTGCACTTGTGTGAGGACCATAGTCCCTGAGCATGTAGGGATCAAGAGACTCTGTTAGAAGATCCCAGTACAGCCATCTCCACCAGAATTCTGGCCCTGATGCCAGCTTATGACACATCCTTTATAAGAAGGAGCATGACACTGGGCCGTAAAGAAAAATCTTTCAATTAAGATAGATGTTCTTCCTATAAAAATTAGTATTGCTCTATGAGGTTGATGCTCACCCAGTGTTGTAAACACACTAGTCCAATTAATGTGTAGTGGCATATAAATACACTTTATTTTCCATTACATTCCTTTAACATTCTTGTATTTCCATTGTGACTGGACTTTGGGCTACAGTTTACAGCAGAGCATTGCATATGTACTGAAGTTTAGAAATTACTAGAAAACCATGTCTGACGAAGCTGTGTAGCTGTGTATTAAAAAATATACAAAATAACTAATAATAATTTCTCCTCATTACTAGGTTTTCTCCTTGCATTTATTTAGCACTTAAATAGGTTTAGTTTTAAATGCCATGATCAGCTTTGAGAAGTGCAAAATAAAACTGTGGCATTTGTAGGTTTTCAACTAGAGTAATCACTGCACCACCTTTTTGTGAAACTAAGGAAATTAGGGTCTTAGAAAATTTTATGGAACAATACAGAATAAGATCTTCATACTTGTAGCACACTCTGGATGAAATACTTAAAGCACTGTGATGGTTACAATACTTTACCACGTGTACTAAGCAGGCACATTGTGATTTAATGGGTGACTTTTAAAGAAAATGCCACAGTAAGGTAGAAGTGTCAATTAGTGCGACATTTCCTAACATCCCACTGATTCATTTCTTCACCTTTGAGTGTTAGAGGAATTGAAAATGTTGCACATTTAAACTGCTCTCCACTAATTTGATTCTCTTGGGCTCCTCCTCATGGTACATTTTATTCCATTTTGGTCATTTAGAAACAATGTTCTACCTGAACACAAAGGAAAATGGGTTCACAGATGAGCTGTTATTTCAGTATGACAGCATGTGGGAGGAAAAGTGCATTCAGGTTGCAAACCAAATATGAGATATGCAAGGTTACATCTCCTGCTTTGTTCAAGCTTTTCTCAGGAAAGGAGGAAAAAAAAAGGAGTCACTATTGGTGCTGAAGGTACCAGGGAAGTGCAGCCCTGAGATCTCCAGCCAATATTCAGGCATTTTCAGTGAGCTTCCCTCTGCCCTTTTTTCACCCTGCCATCTCTCTTTCATGAAAGGAATCTGGGGCACCTGGAAAGTCCTTTCCTGACTGCCCACTAGAAGTAGGCTGAGTTGGTTTAACGGTGATCTTGGGGTCACAAAGTCCATGACAGATTTGGGGATTGCTCTCTGTAGCCTATAATAGCAGTGGGCTTGCCTATACAGAAATTTATTCAGAAATAGCTATTGATGTAGGGCAAATACATACTCTGCAGAAATCTGCTTTAATTTGCAAGTCTGCACAAGCCTTTATGCTTTATTATCCAAGTAAAGGTGATAATTGATGTGAAATCAGCAAAGTAAAATCTCCCCAACCAAGAAGACAAAAATGAAACTAGGCTTTGAACAGAAGATACATTTAAAGAGATAGCTCTTTTTTTTTTTTTTTCCAATGGGAGATCTGAGCTGCTGGTTCACACTTAAGGTGTGAGGACAAGCATGATACTACTGCTCTGTACAGGTAAGTGTTACCAGAGACAGTATTGATGTCTTACTGGCCTCCTCGTGATGACTTAATACAATAAAACATTGTGCTCAGGCAGCTAGACTGCTTCTAGGGAGTTATCTTTGCTTGACATGGTGGTGTGCTGTACATATGTAGCTGTAGCTTGCTAGAGTCCAGCATCCTCTTTACAGCATTACCAAGTCATGAAATCAGGCTTCCATGAGAGAGGAGAGAGGGCACCAGCTTTGAGGAGGGTCATGTCTACCAATTCTTGGGTTTCAAGTCTATAATGATTACTGACAGTCACAGCACTTGTCAGCTGAAGCTATTTGGACCATAACTAGCCCACCCCTTTGCACTGATCACAATAGATCTTTTGGGGACTCCTTTCACACCTGGTGAAAGCAGCCCATGAACTAAGCTGCAGCATAAGCATGACCTTTCTTCTATCTTTTAGCCTTTATGTCCTCCAAAATCTCTTCTGAAACTGGACAAAAATGTGGCATGAAATTTTCCTTGATGAAAAGTAGACCTGAGAACATCTGCAGTAGATGTATATAAGTAAGATAGCAGCAGTAAATTGTTCTGCTTCCAATTGTGATTTTATTGTGAGTCCTCCCTAGAAGCTGCATTTCTCTGGAGCTCTAAGAGAGAAATCTCCAATTTTACATAAAACTAGATTTCTAGCTGCAATCTTAATGAAATTTTATACATAAAATGCTATACATGAGGTTGAAGACCAGAAATTGGGCAAAAAATCCATTTTCTATGCTGTCCAGCATTTTTAATTAAAAAATCTTATGATTGTACAGTAGAAGTAACTGACCATAAATTTCAAAAATTCTGGCTTAGAAACACTGAAATTTCCTCTATGGTAACTATTTCAAGCTCATTGAGTATCTTCAAGTCTTTTTCCTATTATTTTGTGACAGTTCCAAGTGTTTAAAAAGTTTTAGAAATCTTTAATCTGGCTTCCAAAATGTTTGGACAAAGAATCAGCTGTCGAGTTTTTGTAGAACATAGTGTGGAAGGAGGCCCCAGGGGTGATTTTGTCCAGCCTTTCTTGGCAAAAGTATGTTCTAGACAGTATGTCCCAGCACCTTCTTTCTTAAGAGTCCAGGACTGGGGAATCCATCACTTTCCCAGGGAAATTACTTCAATAACTAATTTGTCTCATTCTAAAAAAAAAATTTTCTCTTGTATCTAATCATAATCTCCTCAGGATGAACTTTTATCCATTATCTTTCATCTTTTTCCATGTGACTCCTTGCAGAGTCTCCATCTTTGTAGCCACTCATGTCTTGCAAAACATCACAGCACTTTTAAGAGAAAACACTTGAATGGCCCCTTACTTTACTGCTGAATATGGTGCTGTGTTTCAGCTAAAGCCTTTTTTTGCAAAGCCTGAGACGGACTTCAGGTCATGTGACATTTGAGGGGACACAGTGCTGTCCTGCTGCAGCATCCCTCCAGGGCTAGGCAATGAAGAGTGCTGTTCCTCTGGTTGTAGAGCAGCCTTACAGCTCAGTTCACATGCTGGGCCATCTTCGTACATGGCAGTAAGAGGTTCAAAGTGCCCACTGATCTGTTTCACAGGTTTTGGAGTTACAGAATAAGATAGGACGAGAAAAACTGTGCTATAATTGTATACCCTGCAAAAAGGTCACTGCACTTAAGCAGAATAAGATGAAAGACAATTTTATGTCCCACTCTTGTTGCACGGGCATTGAGAGGTCATAAAACTTAGAGTTTCCATATGCGTGACAGACTGGGAGTGTTTTTCCTGCTGATGAGAGGAGTTCTGGATATCTTTTGGGACTACAATCAGCATTTGGCTCTACAAGGTTGATGGGCAAAGAGCAACACCTCTTTTAGTCCTATTTCACTAAAAAAGCAGATGACAAAGCAGAGACACAGCCTAATGAAGACTTTTAATTCTATTAGAAGTGGTGGAGGAACTCTACAGTTTGTATTTTGGTTTGAAAGTGGTGGGGCTGTTTTGGAAAGATGTCACTCCGCTAATGTCTCTGTAAAGCCACTAGAGGGCCCCGAAACCCACCTTAAAAATTTGTGGCATTTTTGAAAAGAAGACACAGCAGTGAACGTGTTTTTCAGAACTCCTGTGCTTTCTCATTTTTTTTATTATCAATGGAATGTGTAGGGTGAACACAATCACAAGAAAATAAGGATTTGGGGAAAAGGATACCTCGAAGGATATCATCACCAGTGGCTTCTATCCACTAAGGACTTGCATGGCTTTCTGGAGTTTGATGAAGACGGTATTTCCTCAGCAGCAGCTAGATTTCCCCTGTGTCTTTTCTGCTTTGTGAGACAGAAGTAAATGTAGTAGATTCTCTGAGAGTGCACAGAAGGCTTTTGATTTTGTACCATCCCCTGTGATGATGTTTGCCATCTGTTAAACCTCACCTCAAGCCTTAGTTCTATAGCTTGTCTTTTGGTTATGGAGGAGTGAAGTAGCTGGGTTATGCTTGCCGTTCAGTGTCAGTTATAATCAGGATGAATTCATTAGTAAACAAGAAAATGTTCCTTTTGAACAGTGCTTCTTTTTCCTTGTAGAATTGAATGTGGAGGGCAGCAAAGCTGTTCTGCTCTGCATTTGTGGATGTGTCTGAGCAAAGGACTTCTGGGTTTTGGTCATCCTGAAGAAGAGCACTTCCTTGTGCTCTGTCTCCTTGCAGTCCAGAGAAATAACCAGATTTTTGAAGGTGTACAGACACCTTCAAAGTTTAAAAATAACTCCAGAAATTGTTCTTTTCTTTTTTTTTTTCCTCCTTTTCCCATTTACTTTTCCCCTACCCTGTAATTAAATAAGCCTGCCACCTCACATGCTATGGTCTTGATCTGAGACATTTAGCTAAAGATGTGTAAAATGATGTTAAATATTTGGCATCCTTCTCAGTACTGAAACTGAAGCTGGATCCTACGAAGAGAGAATATGCCATTGGGACACATCACCAGTCACTCACTTCTGTCCTGGGACAGTTAGAAATGTTGGGCACTGAAATACAGAAATGTCATTGTAAATTATATATAGGTTTTGCTGAAACACTTATGATTTGATGGATGATAGCTATAGCAACTGACTCCACAGTCCAGAGAGGACAAAATACTAAAATTGCTAGAAACCTTCCTAAAATACTTTGCCTGTGGCGTAAAAGAAAGCATACTGCAATGTGGGATGGCTCTACTGGCATTTGCTTTAAATGACCTGTATCATATCAGTGGCTCTTCCATCCCAGGCTAAAGATTAGATGTTCAGAGTGACCTCTGTTATCCATGTGATGCCCTGTGCCTACACTGGCCTGTTTTTTGAGGGCTGCCAATGGATACAAATGAGGCATAAACTATGTGTTTTCCTTTAGAGATTATTTTGCCTTTCCAGAAATGAATTAGATGTTTGCATAAGAAGTAGCATTTCAGATGAATGTATGTCTGCTGGACTAGTGAATTCCAGAAAAATTGTTCACTAAATCTAAAGATAGATGACTAAAATATATTACGCAGGTTATGTCTAAGAAGTATTCATTTATCTCCCTTAATTACAAAAGAAGTCTAGATGACTTAATGGGTTGTATATTATATATATATCTATTTTTTGGCAAGATGAATCCCACCTGTACTGTCAGTGTACATGTGAATCTCGCATTTGTTCATGCTAAATTACCAAGTACAGTCTTGGCTGTGTATATTGCACTTGGGGAAAGAAAAGCTTACCCTGGAGGCAGTATCTCTCAAGACCCTATATGTGTTGAAGGGCTTTCAACACATACAGGGTCTAGGGAGATACTGCAACTCCCAGGAATGACTAGGCAGAATTCAGTTATTCCATAGGAGGTCCCTTTCCCAGCCTGGGACTCCGGAGATGCTATGTGAACAGGTGTAGACAAGCTGCTGCTTGAGGAAAGCCTGACCAAAGGTCTTTGGCTGAAGAGTAACACACTTCTGTGTCCTGAGCACCTTCATGGGTTGTCTGTTGGGACCTTTCTCAATCCCACCTGCCAGCATCCCTCTGGGAGAGAACTGTGCTTTGTGCAGCAGCCCTGCTTGGGACATGGCATGTGAGGAGGGTGACATGTGAGGAAGAATGGAGAAGGAGGCCTCTGATAAATCATTTAAAATACACATCATTCTTCAGGGTGTAAATTAACACACTCTCTGCTTTCTTTTTTGGTCTCCTACTGCAGCTGTTTCACTCGTGTAAAGAGTGAATGTTCTCAAAATAATAAAGCTTTCTATTAAGAAGTGCTTTGAATTTGCAGTAATTAAAATTTTATTTTTAAATTTTATTTAAGAGGGCATAAATGGAATTATAAAATTCTTTATAGTATTTTGATTCCTTTCATAAGCATATTTTGGGTCTTGAGGGATGTTCATAACAAATGTGTTAGTTCCAAGTACCTTTCTTCTCAAAACCCTTGTGTTTTGGGACACAGCCAGACAGATGACAGAATATCTATTATTTTTATAGCTCATATTTTGGATTGACAGAATGAAGAATGTTTTATCCTTGCAAGAAAATTAAACATTCCTGTCTAATTTAAAAAAAGGGATTGTCTAAAGGACTTGCTTTTTATGCCTTCTGGATCCTCTTCCTGTTCATTTGGAACTGTTCTATATTCTTTTGCAATCAGCTGTCATCATTTATGGTGTCATTTCAATTGTAAGTGGTTTAAAAATGCCTAATAAAGCTCTGTGGACATCTAGTGTGTTAATGGAATGGGGAAGAGGAAGGGGTTCTTGTAGTGAGGTATTATATGCAGTGTAAAACATCTCTGGGTAAGATACTGCATTCAGTGGCTGATTGTATGGTTCATTCAATATTGAATGAGGACCAAGAATTCCTTTCAAACAATGGTTGTCTTTTTTGTTGTTTTTGGTTTTAATAATGCCACTGGGAAGTTTAGAAAAAAAAAAAAAAGGAAGTTAATTTAATTAAAAAAAGAGAAGACTAGCATCTTCAGAAAAAAAGAAAATTTTCTAAAATAGAATTTATCTCACCCTCCTTCAGGCTAAGGAATAATAACATATTCTGCTGGCAAAAGGTAACTTTGGAAATATGATATCATCATATTTCTAATCTTATTGACTGATCCCATGCAGGACAGTCGTGATAGCCTCATAAAAATTACTCTCTCATTGAATTTCATATCCACTTTATGTTTCTTTTTATTATTTCTCTCATTGTCACTATCTCCAGAACTGGTGAGAAATACCTGGAGTATAGGGCCCAGGGCTGGTCCCCAAGTAAAAGAGAAACAAGGATGTATAGAAATCAAGTCAAGCAAAGGACCATGAAGGAATGGAGACATCTGACAGAAGAGGAGTGTCCAAGAGAGCTGAGATTGTTAAGCCTAAAGATAAAATGGCTCCAGAGGGATCTCAAAAACGCATATAAATATCTGATGAACAAGAGCAAGGAAGAGGGATCCTGGCTAATCTCAGAGGTTCTCAGTGACAGGACCAGAGGCTGTGGGCATAAACTGAAATACAGGAGACTCCCTCAGAATACAGGAAAACAGCTTTCTACAGGGAGGGTGATTGAATTCTTGCACAAGTTGTGCAGAAAAGTTGTGGAGCATCCGTTCTTTATTAGCCAGGAGGAGGCTCAGGGGTGACCTCATCACTCTCTACAACTCTCTGAAAGGAGGGTGTAGCCAGCTGGGAGTTGTCTTCTTCTCCAGAAGTCTCCCACATGTCAGGTCTCTTCCAGCCTAATTGACTCTGTGATTCTGTGATATTCCAAATCCCTCTGAACATGATCCTGGGCAGCCTTCTCACAATGACCCTACTCGAGCAGGGGGATCATCCTGAGCCTCAACCATCTCAGCTCTTCTGTGCTTCTGCCACTGTTTCTGCAGTTTGACAAGAGCCAGGACAGGCTGTGGCTGAGCAGCCTTAGTGCTACTAGTTTATATGCAGGCATGAGCTTCTGAAAAAGGCTTTACAAACTTTGATTTACAGACTTAAAAAGAGATTTCTTAATTTCCAGTGAAATAGAGTCAAAGACCAGAATGGACAAAGTATAGACTGTACATTTAAAGCCATAATGCCTAGTCTAAATGAATTAATAGTAAAATAGGATCTTCAGAGCCTGTGTAATCTGTCTCTTTGCCCCTAGGCAGAGTTAAATATACCTAAACCATTACTAGCAACATTTCCAGTCATTAGCAATACTTACCATTAGAAAGAGTTCCTTGATATCTAAGTGAAACTTCAGCAACTGATGGCCCAAGATTCCCATTGATGTATTTTTTGCTACACTGATCATTGATCAAAGTTTTCAAGACTGCTGCCATTCCCTCCTCAGCCTTTTTTTCTCCAGGCTGAACAAACACTTCAATTCTGTCCATCTTTTCTCACTATAGACATAGGAAAAAGTCACTCAGTATTTTGAGTCCAAAGAGCGGCACATGCCTGGAGGTTATCTTCCTAGTCCAAGTGCTTCCAAATAAATAACCAGGCGCTCTCAGGCTGATGCTTGAAAACAGCTCCTGATGTGATGTGTGGCATGTACTGAAAAAAATGGTCTCGCAAATGTGCTTAGAGGCTTTTGGAACATTTTAGCAAGACTAAAAGCAGTGTTTAGGTCAATCCGTGTGTACCTAAATGAAACCCATGTCCCCACAAGGGAAGATCCCTGTTGTCACTGGGCTTCCTGCATTGTCAGCTTTGGACAGCAGCTCATTGCAGGTTTACAGCAGAGATTCTTTGACAACTTCCTGTGTGGAGGAGCTTTTCTCTCTCCCTTAGTTAAACTGGGAGCACTGGGAGAGCTGTCTCCTGCTCCAGGCACTCAGCTGCTTTCCCAGAGCTCAGGAGAGCTCTCATCCCTGGGGGCATCATCAGCACCTGCAGCATAGCTGAAATGCACTCATCCACAGGATGCACTGAGGTTAACCAAGTTCACAGAGCACTGTAATGCTCCAAACTCCCCTGGTGCAAGCAAAACTCCACTGGGAAGCACTTGAGGCATTTTCTTTGCTACCTCAGAACACCAGGTAAACCTTTGCCTTCAATCACCACGATTTGCCTGAAGAAAGTAGTAGAAAGCAAATGGATAAAAACACGTTAAAATAGGAAAGAGAGTGGGGGGAAAATTACTCCACATAATGCCCTCTCCTCCTAGCCTAGTCTGGCAGTAAAGGCCTTGAAAGATGGATTTTACTTCTGTATTTGTTACAACACAAAGCTGAAGGGGTTATAGATGTACTAAATTCAACACAAACAATTCAACTTCCCCCAGGAACAGCACTATTTACCCAGAGACAATTTAAAAATAAGAAGAGATAAGTCTTGTATGCTGAGTTAATGAAATCTGTAGCTTCTATAAACATAATAGGACTACAAACAATAAATGAAGAAACTGGTAAGACTTTGCAATCACAAAAAAAGTTGCTGCAATGGGGAATAACAAGGAACAAGAGTCTGCTCATATAAAAGTTTCTGCAAATTTTTTTCTCACTCATTTCACTTTGAAAATACCTTGAGAGACAATATAAGGTATATTCTGACATTAAAATTCTGAAAAATGAATAGAAATTCACAATACTTTTCAGTGTCACCTAATCTGTCTTTTTATTCAAGTGAACTCACTGAATAAAAACAGATAAGACAGGAATCAAGCCCAAAGTACTGAAGTGGATAATATAATTTAAATGTAAAGTGTAGTCTGCTAAAAGAGTGCACATTTTTATGTTCAGAAATATACTGATGCTTTCAATCTCTCCCACATATTACTGAAGTATGAACTATTTTACTGAAAATGTTGTATTCTAATTCTTTTGTCAATCTCCATTGATTTTAATAAGATATCACTGTTGTAACAAGGCGTAGAATTAGAAAATAAAATGTTCTAATGCAGGCATTTGCTTTTACAGATTTGCTTCAGATATTCTTTGCTGTCTTTGAAATCACCTTCCAAGTCCTTTCTGTGGAGGCTACAGTGTTATTCCCAACCTCTTTGGACAATGCTTTTTCTAGGCATTGACAAGGCCTCTAAGGAAGTTTGCAAAGTTTGCAAAGTTTGCATTTCTCATGACACTGAGCGCATAGGCTGCCCCTGCAGATGTTTGTGGGTATGACAGCAGCACCAGCTTCTGGCACAAGCTCTAAGTTTTAAGTAGAACTTACTGTCTGATTTGACACATTGTTATGAGCCCTGTCAACACAGGTGCAAGATCACCTATGAATGCAAAAGACAAATAAACTTGATAGCTCTACAGAGTGAAAATTATTTGAGAAAGGTTAGGGGTTTGAGCTGTGTTTAAGATGTATGGGTTTAAAGTTCTCTCTGGCAGAATGTCAATTGTAATACATTTATAACTTGAGAAAAAGAGCATAATATCATTTTTCAGCACTTTGATAAATGAGGCTTTGGGGGAAAATATTTATCCTAGAACAGAAAATGCCCAGAAAGCTTCTGTCACAAGCCATGGACTTTTCAAACCATGATCACCTCTCTTGCAGTAGTTGATTAAACCATATTTGGGACTATCATCAGCTTAACTTTGATTTTCTTTATCACTGTTTTGGAAAAAAACAGAGCTGGGTTAAGGTTAGAAAACAGATTTAATTAGCTTTTTTGATAAGCCCATGCTTTTTATTAGGCATTCATATCTACTCTCTGTTTCCCTCAATACCCAGAGGGTAAAAGAGATCAGCAATGAGTATGTCTGAAAGAATAAGGACTTGTATGAATAAGAATACAGAAAAAGAATTACAGGGTATGTTTTAAGGGAAAAGTGTAGAAAAATGGCTTGGGAAAAAAACTGAAAGTAAAAAGATACTGAGATATTCTGTGAGCTTTTTAATATTGCAGATTTGAAACAATAATAAAAACCAATTGTCCAAATAGTAAATTTTAACATTTTTCAAAGTAAACTGCTTTGCTTTCCAAACTGAAATGATTTCCTCTCCTTTGATGCCATAAAATTAATACATTGTTTTAAATGGACAGCACTGAAAGCACGTTGACTTATGGTATTTCTTTAATAATAAAAACATCCTGTTCAGCTACAGATAATTCTACTCCTTGATTTTGCAATATTTTCAAAATGTTTCAGCTTTTAGTCTGGCCAGGAAATGCTACATTTTGTAGTTGCTAGTGAGTTAAAAAGTAAAATAGACTATTTTATTAGCTGATTGTATTAGGTGGTAGCACTCCATATCGTCCCGAAGACTAAAAGATGCTACACTTAGACAAACAACTGAGAAGAGAGAAAGGCACAGAATATTTCATCACAAACCCCTGCTGGTATTCAAGTATTTGGTAGAAAAACAGTTGCACTGATTTTGAAGGAAACATAATCAAAGGTGAAGTAGTAATGATTCACTGATGGAGCTGTAGCATAAGCAGTCCTGTTTTCTTTGAGTGAAAAAGAGAACTGGTTTGATAACTTTCCCTGATAAGGTGGCTAAAAATTTCACCTTGAAGTTTTGGATTAATTTGCTTTATTTATTTTAATTGTGGCAAAAACAAACAAAAACAAAAAAGGAAAAAGACAGTGCCCTGATAGAAGGAAAACATTAGTGATAGACGAAGGACAGTCAGTCATCTTTTCTAGCTTTTACAGGATTTGGGATAGCACTAGGGAGTGAAAACTACACACATATTTTATAGAAAAAAAAAACCCCAATTTATCTATTTTTTTTTTCCATCAGTTTTCTTCCACTTAGAACATCATTCTGGTTTGGGGAATTATATTTGTACCTTTTGGTGTAATGGAGACTTGCAGGCACTCCTGCTCTTTATCTGACTGGAGTAAAAACTCAACCAGCAGAGACTCTATTTCAGTGGCATTGACTCCACTCTGATCTTCTCCAACTTGAGTCCTCAAAACAAGTGGTAGCTGCATGGCATATTATGTAGATTGAAGTTGGTCTGGGCATCTATATTGCCTGAGTAAATTTTAATGAAATAGTTATGGTAAGAATGCAGTGCTTTGTGGCTTTGTGAGAAATAAACTATCTGTAAATATTTTTTTTACTTTTCAAAATATGAATCTTGTATTTTTTTGTACACCTAATTGTCTGCCTTGCATTCTCATTCCTTCATTGTTTTATCATTCAGTTTTTCGTTTCATCATTCACTTTTTTGTCATTGATTATGATCATATAATTTGTCACAAATTTCGGCCATAATTTTTTTTAACATAATCCTCATCTTGCCCCATCCCTTTCCCTGGTGAGCAGGGGCTTAGAGCTAGGAGTGGGTTATGATTTTCACTGTCACAGCCTAAGTAAGCAGGTAAGGTCTCTCCAAATCTTGTTTGCTCTCATAAAAATATAACTAGGGTATTTTGATGGGATTTCCTCACCACAAAGCTAGAGGGGGTGATGAAGAGGGAAAGGAAGGACCAGTACCCCTAGATCTTGTCATGTGTTTTTTCTTTCCTCAGTGCTGGAAGGTGGAATTACAAGAAGAAAAGATGCTCCAAGAGATCTTTGATCAATATCAACAAATTTATTTGATAGATGCAATTAAAACTGAAAATGAAGGTAGTAGATTTTGAAAAGAGTAGGACTGATCTAGTTTAATAAACATATTTGACAAAATTGCATAGCATGTGCTACAAAAATACCACTTCTATTCATCTCCATAGAAGAAGAACAAAGTAACTGACTGTGAAATTGGAAAAAATCAATTTTAAAGCTGATAAAAGAGAATGTGTTGATAACACGGTATGCTGTTAGCCTGGGACTCCTTACAATTTCTATCACAGGCAGCTTTTGGCTGGGCTGACCTTTACTTGTGGGAACACTGAGACAGCTGACAGTAAAACACTGAAATAAACTCAGCACTTAAATGTGCATAGGGACACACAGAAATATTAAATCATATATTCTTGTCTTTCATGAAGTCCTTATAACAGGGCTAAGTGATTTGTTTTCAATTAAATATAGAATAAATTAATGAAAGACACTAATCTTCAATGAAACTAGTCTGTCTTTGTGTGAGATGTTTGAATTGTTTTTTTCCATTTTTATCCAATTTCAGGCCTCTTGCTTAAAATATATATCTAAACAACATGACCCTAAAACTCATCCCTAGTATTTAAGATGACAATAATTATCTCTTACAATAACTCTACAACTCTACAATAAGCTGTAAGAATAATAATAAAAAAATACTATTTCCTTTCTTGAGCAGGAGGCATATTACATTATACTTTTATTTCATGTTTCTCAACTTCTATAGTCAAAGTTTTTACTAAAGTAAAAAATATATTTTGTATGTAAAATAGACTTAAATAAAATTTTTAGAGCGGAGGATACAGAAAAGGGCAAATTTGCAATTATCTTGAGTTATCATGGTTAAAGGAGTCTGTAAGACAGTGGTGAATTCATAACATTGTAAATTTCCACCAATTCCTGCTTTATGCTCGTGTCTCTCTGCCATTCCCTTTTTATCTGAAGTGTCTGAACAAGACTCAGTGGCAACCATCTGCCATGAATTTTATTTTCATTGCACTGCACTAATAGCAAAGTTATCTCTGACAGGCTTACTTAATAAAAAAATTTTGTCTAGCAGTGATTGCATGGGGGGCGGCTCTCTCTGCTGCTGAGAAGGGTTCATAGAAAGAACACGGGTTTCTTTCCCTCCAGTGCAGAGAAACTAAAATCCATGTCCAGCTGATTCATGTGCCATGTGTGGTAGCTGTGTGTTTGTTGACTGTGAGCCACAGCTGAGGCCCACGCTTGGTGCTCTCCATTACTGCTGTGCATGCAGCTGGAGGTGCTGGGGCAGCAACCTGAAAGATTGCTGGGAGGGAAGGGCAAAAGACCACCTCCAGTTTAGCTCCCTTCTGCTCAGCCTCTGGGTTTAGAGAATGATAGAAATAATCCTCAGAGAGTAGAAGACTTCCTTCCAACCTCTCAAGCACCATACCATAGGGAATAAATCAACAGCTAATTTGGAAAATATTCTCATCAGCAAAATGCTAAATTTGTCTATTTTACACTGTTGCTTGGAGGCATTTAAACAAGTTTTATACAAATGTTTTTCTCTGCCTTCTTTTTTTATTAGTGATGTTCTCTAATTAGGAGGTGAGCCCTATACCTTCCTGTGATTCAATGCAACCATTCTACCTTATTTTATACATACACTATTTTATTTACACAGATATTTTATTTAATATTTTTATTTATTTCTGTCTACCTTAAAATGGAAATAAGTTCACAATTATGCATATAGATTTTAACCCATAACCCATTCCCACCAGCAGTGACTTTGCATGGGTGTTCCCTGCTCTATTGAATTGAGCACCAGCATTTCTAAAGGCTGGTTTGACCTGGCCTGACAGACCTATTTGAGGCAAAGCAATAGGTTAAGAAATGCATAAGAACTGAACTCTTTAAAAGGTGCAGAACTGGACTCCTAAAAGCACGATATTTTCTTAACAGCAAAGTGAAATTTCCTGGAACCCATCAATTACAACACTCTTTGGATAATATTTTTAATTTATTTTGATTTTATCACTTTTTTATTTATAGGTTGATGTGCAGTGTTTCCTCATGTTTGAAAAAATATGATCAATGGCCATCAATGAGTTGGGTCTCAATCCTGAAGTAGTTACCTATGAGTTTGTAATTTCTATTCTTAAAGTTGTGTTAGATTTTAAGGCATGATTAACTGCAGAGCATGAGGTAAAGTACTGTTAAGTGTAAATACCCTATCTTTCCATGTGTGTGTATGAAAATTTTTGTATTTCAGAGCCCTGGCAAATATAGGTACTATATACATTTTGAATAAAAAAACTAATGAAAAAATGTTTAAACACAGAAAAGCATTAAGAAAGATAGACTGGCTATGTCTGTAAAGTACTTGTGGACCCAAAGTGGCCCAGCTGGGCTCTCTGCCTCTTTTCTGCATGTACTGGCAGAGAGACCTAGCAAAGTACATTGACCTTTCACCCTACTCTCTCTGCACATAGAGAGGATGGGGAGAGGTTCGGCCACAGGGACTTAGTGTGCATTTTCCAAAGGGAAAAATGGTGTGGACCTCACTAAAGGTCACTGTTATTTGCACTTCTTGTGACCTTTCAGTAAGACCCACTCCACACATGGTTGACCTTTCCATGGTCCAGCTGCTGCAGAGCTTGCAAAGAACGTGTTTAACTTTGCTATTTGCAACAGGAATTGTATATTTATAAGGGGGGGTAAAGTCTTGCACAAAGAACACAGGACCTAATCACCCAATATCCTCTAGACCCAGGATAGTCTTAGTCTGTTTTTACTATGTCCCTTCAAGTAATGCAATGATGATATTTTAAAAATGATTGCATTCACATCCAGTTTGAACTAAGATAGATGTAAAGTTGTCCTGGTTAGAACTATGGAGGAATGCAAAATTTCTGTTAAATATGCTGTGTCCATAGGTCATCTGTGTTTTTTGCTTGACTTGCTGTTTATCTTCTCCCCATAGCTGCCTGGAACTGGGCAGACTGGGGTTGGACTGGTTTGGGGTGCTCTTCTTTCTTTTATGTTGATGGGTTAATACAAGATGGATCTAGCAGGGATCCCTGCTAACTGTTTACCTACAAATAATTTGTTCTACTCAGTGATGAAACTGGAAGCACTGAATAAGAGAAAAAAATCCTTGTAATAAAAGGTCCTGGAAATAAATATACTGTGAAAATATTTTTCTACATAATTGTAATTGGTGAGAGGAGCAGAATGAGGGAAAATGGGGAGTTTGGCTCATGGTTGTCACCTTTGGAATAATTTTTCTGGACAGGTGTCTACCCTGTATTTTCACTTGGCCTTCCTGTGCAAAATTGGTTAATGCACATTTTGGCTTTATCTATCTTAGAATCACAGAATCTGCCTTACACATTGTTCTTCATTTCCATTGTTTCAGTAAAATGGCACACCTCTGAAAGACCAATTCTGATGTATGAATTAACCAAGCAATGCATGGTTTAAAATAAATTGTTTCAGAAAGAAATCAGGAAGAACTTAGATATGCTAATTATAATAGGTCACTGAATGTAAGACTAAAAGGCAATTTAATATGGAATATGTCTTGCCTAACTCTGGCTGCCAAAACTAAATTAGGAACACACAGGGGAACTAGGCTATCAAAGACAGTCATTTAATGTCTTTCATATAAGGGGAAAGAAACAGACACCATCACAGAGTAAGTTTTTCAAAGATACTTAGATATGCATTTTAGATATACTTCACTTTTTATGGAAAATCTTAGCTGATTAGCTTAGACTGCGTAATGAACATGTAAATTAGATGAGGCAAATTTTTGTCTTGGTACTGTAGCAAAGCAGATAATGAGATAAGGCCACAGCAAGTTATTAACAGCCATGGCTAACAGTAATGACATTCAAATCATTGAGATGATATTAAATAATGAACAAATCATTCCTGAAGAATCAGCAGAAGTGTGTCATTAACTTACCTGTTTAGAGTCTCCCACATTCACGAAGTCTATACTGACCCTCTGCACAGAGGTAGTTGTTTTCCCTTCTTGTCTGGCCAGTAGGATACAGGGAACACTGGGTTGAGATGTGTGGAGGTTAGGTTATATATATCTGTCTGTGGTGTCTAAATTTACAGAGTTGTAGCTGAAACACATGTAATGTGAAAAGAAACAGACAGCATCAATGAAAACATATGAGCTTTCATTTGGAACTGAGGAATAATCATCTAGCAGTGACTGAAGGAAAACCCAAGAAGTCATTCAAATACTTTCTGTTTTCCTTCTTTGTATTTCAGTTCTGAACTTGCTGCAAATGAGGCATGGTAGTCAAAACATATTAGTGGCCATAACAGTGGCAGACATTGCTCACTGCAACGAAATAAGAAATGCTTATTTAAAAACCTTCTCTCAACATTAACTCTAGTACTACATAGACAAAATACTAACATTTTTGTTTCAGGATATAACTGCTTGATTGAGTGAATATTTGTGATAGGAGTTATTTGTGAGCTACTGAAAAATGACACTTAGAAAATTCTGGTGTACCAGCAGGGTTACTCAGCTCCTAGGAAACAACATCTCACCAGCACCAAATCAGAAATAGGCTCTGTACATCCAGAGGGTATGTTGCTGGTTTCTTCTGCTCAGTGACTGTTCTTTTGGTTGAGAGTTGGAAAGAGAATTAATGAGCCCATGGTGTTCCTTGCTGTCTTTGTAGCTGGACAAACAGGGTGTGCTGAGACTATGACAAAGATGACAATTCAATTACTTTATTTTAAGGCATGGGAAGGCTGAAAATCTTTGCTTTGAGAATGGGGAGGCTATTTAAAAGCTATTTAAATGCTGTGTAGCTGGGATATTAAACAGATATTGGAGACTATTGAGAGAAAAAAGATAGAAATGGCAGGAAATTCTTGTGGTGTGATTGTAACTTGCCTGTGTGTAGGAGGTGTCATTGAATTAGCTCTGAATCATATGAACTTGGCACTGCACTGTGATTTTTGGCCTCTGTCAAATTACAGTGAGTGACCTGTGCATTTGATGGCTATATTTTCATGTTCTCTCTAATCAGTTCTTGCATGTCAGTCATTTTGTAATTCTATTAAAGGCTAAGCTTGAAGAGAAAGCTGTATGCAAATCCTGTGACATTGCTGACTTTCTATCTGTGCTAGAGAAAAATGACAACACAAGTACAACAAGTGGGATCACCCTGCCTACTGACAGTACTGCAGATCCAGAAACCATTTCTGTAGGGGCCATGAAAAATGTGAGAAGAAGAAATAGCTAGGAAAAAAGTAACTGTATCACCAGAATAAACACAGTGTGGAAGTCAGTGTTTCCTCTAAGTGTTAAACAGTTACCATTCTAAAATCCAGATTTGTGTCCATCCAGATGGCAACCCCAACCACTGTTAAGAGAGTGCCCTGGAATGCGTGAAAGGAAGCTGCTGGGCAGCTTAGCATGCCATGGGCTGTTCGTCCAGATGCTCCTCTGCCAGTCTTTCAGGGTTCTAGAGATGAATCTGCTGTTTCCTTCAGTGCCATAGATGAGGAAAGAAGGCCTGACTACTCCCCTGCAGCAACTAGGAGTTTCTCCTGAAATCAGAGGGCTCTGCATTATCTCCAAAAGGAAGGTGTGCTGGCTTTCTTCAGTAGGGTTTCTGGGCCCTCCATCCTCCTATGCAACTGTGGTCCACTGAGAATGGTGGTCTTGCAGGTAATGTTGAACCTTGCAGCATTTCCCACATTTCTGCTGCTGAATATGCAGGAGATGGCTTCTAGCTGTGTTTCTAGAAATGGATTGCAGGCTGTCCTAGTTCTAGCCAAGGGCAGGGTTAATTTTCCCAGTAGCCCTTGAAAGGGTAGTTTGGACCATGTGGGCATGGCAAATACTTTGTGTTACCTCACACCATCTTACACCATGTCTGGGGTGGGGGAAACAACTCTCACACATCTGAGAGGAAGGGGCACCATTTCCAGTCATGGGAAAACAAGGTGGATGTAGGGCCCAGCTACCATTACTCATTGTCTCAGCTTGGTGAGCATTCTGCTTGTAAATCGCACCCTGTACACTGTTGCTCTTATTGTTGCTCTTACTGTTCATTTTCTTATCTCACCGTTGTTTCCAGTAAATTGTTCTTATCTCAGCCTTTTGTGTCTCCCAGTGGAGGGGGTAGGGAAGCAAGCAATTGGCATCTGGTTTAGGAGAGTCTGCTTGTAAGGGGGCAATGAGCTAGGGAGTGCTGTTCCCAAAACACCACACAGCCCAAGACCACCCCTGCAAGTGGATGAGACTTGTGACTACTCAGAGTAGCAGACTTACAGTAGCTGCTCACTTCATCCCTTGCCTATTCTAATTCCCTGACAAATTCAGTGCTGATAGGTACTGCATTTATGACATGCTATGCAAAGGTGACCCAGAGCTATCATACATGTCATAGTAATGTAGCCAATATCAATAGTTTCCAGTGCAGTGAGTCTTCTATTATTTGAAGCTAGGAGAAAGAATAGAAGTCAATTAAAACCAAGATTATTGGTCCACTAAGGTGAAAATAATTTGCTTTATGTGTGTTTCACTTAAAAACATGAAATCGTTTTTTGACTGTTATTTTCCTTGAAAGAAAAGCATCAAGAATTTTACAGTACTTAAGAGCAAGTTTCATATTACTCATGGATAAGACTTCTTGAGCCAATTACACTTTATTCCTCCTCATTTGATTCTGTTCTTCTGGAGAATTGTTTCAGATGTATTTGGCTTTGAGATAACCCAAACTTGGGATTTTGTGTTTCTTAGATGTTTTTCCCCCTCTGGTCTTGCTCCTGATGGATTAATTTGCTCTCACATACACACACAAAAATATAATGTTGTTACAATTTAGAGGACAGTAAACCAGTTCCACATGCCTGTATTTCCCCAGACTCTCACAGGAACTGGAAGGAACTGACATTTTTGTCAGCTGCCTGCTTTGTGCAAGAAGAACACAAAGAAAACAAGCAGAAATGTCAAGTTTAGGTAACAGTGGAGACTTCACAGGTTATACAGTTTGGAATATTCTCTACCGTGAGAACTTTCCTTCAGTGGCTTTGAGATACCTAAGCTTTTCTGCAATTTAGAGACCTTGTATATTTTTGTAGTATGTTGTGGTTGATGAAATCATGTTTTCTGATGAACATCTGTGGTTTTTATT
Organism: Aegithalos caudatus; assembly: GCA_013389925.1. Lineage (NCBI taxonomy): Eukaryota > Metazoa > Chordata > Aves > Passeriformes > Aegithalidae > Aegithalos > Aegithalos caudatus. Next base: position 347,664 of record WEIU01023465.1, read on the forward strand.
GTAAGCACTTCCCTCTAGCACTGTACGACTATGACTGAATGTGACCCCACAAAAGGTCCCTGCCAAAGTCTGATGCTGTGGACAAGCCTCAAATCAGGGAGGTGCATCTGTTGAGCAGGATTAAACTTTAATTATGAAGAGGCCACATAGGTTCAACCACAATTGTGCACATAGAATAGAAGATGGGCCTAATGCTTCTCTCACAGGTAATTTTGTGCCTTGGTGGCTTTGCATTGTCAATTATTCTGGGATAGGTTTCACAGGAATCTCTACCTGAGCTAGTCAAAGGGATGTGCTTTGTAGTCAGAAGTGCCATGTAGGGCATGTAACTCATATTGGACAAATGCTTCTGTTCATCAGCTATCAAGGGATTCTAGATAATCAGTTCATGTGTAGACTTCAGCTACAGAGATGGCTGAGGTTTTCTGTTGAATTTCACTGTAGATATGCTTCTGTTTTCTATTGCTCAGCCTCTGCTTTTTGTAACCTGCCAGTGCCCCCATCAGAAAATAGGGCTAGCAGAGTCAATTTACATGGCCTTGCTGCACTTTGTTCCACAGAGCACAAGCATCCTATGGTCCCAAAGACATGGTGCCCTCAACTTGTGTGTTGATCTGCTCACAAATTTCTGATGCTTATCACAGATTTTCTCAGGGTACATTTGACCATGTTCTTCCCATATTTGGGGTTTCTTGTCTCAGTGGTGGATAGATATTATAATTTGTGCAGAAGTTTTTGGAAGGGAGATTTTTCTAAGGTTTATGTCCAGGCTCAGTACAGATGGAAGCGTATCTGATCTGCTTGTCTGGCTGATTTGCTGAAACATATTCCACCACTAATCTGGAAAAGCTAGGGCTTTCCTTTTGAAAAATTGGCATGCAGAGGCAAATCTGGTCCCAGCACTGCAGATGCATAAAGCACTTTAGCAGAGGGATAAATGTCGTTCTTCTGCACAGACTGTGCCGCTTCTCTCTGCAAAACACAATCCTTCTTTTGGAGGAACACTGTAGGAAAGACAGAGTGGTGATCCTAGGGTATAGTTTGCAGCTTTTCACCATCACCTTTGCAACTGATTCAATGCATGAACTCAAAGCCTACAAGAAGAACTCTGAAACCTTTTTGCATTTAATGAAGATGAACAGCAATTTGGAGACTTCAGAAAGACTAATATTCTTATCAGCCAAGAGTCAGAAGAAAGATCTGCTAGCAGTACCTTTTTTTTTTTTTTTTTTTTTTTAATAAGATGGCATTTTGAGGTTGTTTTATGCCTCTAAATATGTCTGTGAAACACATGGAGAGTGGAGAGGGAAATTTTGTCTGAATGCATTAAGGTTGAGATAATCGTGCAGTGGCATTTTATATTCCCTCTAAACAAAGAGCTGAACAGTAGAGGACAAGAGCTAGGATAGGAAGAGCACCATTTCCACATGTCCTTCTCAAATTATTCAGGAATGAAGTGGAACAAATACTCTTCTAATGATGGATTGGGAATATATAATCATTATTTTGTCCTTATGTTATTATGACAGAGGCCTGATCATTCTTCAGATGAGGAAAAATATGTACAAGCTATGACTGGATGTGAAAGCACTGCCTGTCACTTTGGTCAGTTTCATGAGCTGTCAGACCAGGGAGAAACCATCCAGTATGAAAATCATCTCACCTAGTTCAATGTCCCATATCAATGTGAATTGCCCAGCACACTCTTAAACAGTGGAAAGAAACAGGCGCCTCTGGTAAACAATTTCTCTGCCCTGTTTTTAAGACTGAACACAGTACCCTCTGAAAGTGCTTATTTTTTTAAGTGAAGCATCTCAGCTTGAGGTGCAAATCTGGGCTGTAAATGATACCTGTTTAGATCCCTAACTTAGGGCAGTTGAATCTCACTACTAAACTAATGTGAGTCTTCTGTGAAATTAAATTTTTGAGCTAAAGCATTTTGAGGAAAAAAAACAACAAATCTTGTGTTTAAAATGATCAGTCATGAAGGATATGCTGCATTCTCTAGTAAATCTAGTAAATTTTCTAGTGTGTTAAAAGACCTTTGCTTTATTTATAGCTTGATTTAGTCCACCTTCAACTTTTAGCAGACAGACCTCATTAGACCTGGCCTGCTGCAGTAAGCTACTGCATAGCTTTGCTCCCATGCAGTGTATGTGAGGATTTATCTCTTTTTAATTCACTTGTCTCAGTATCAGGTGTCTAGTCTGAATAAATCATTTACTTTCCCCTCGTAGCCCATGGAGACAGATAATGATTTATCCAGGTTGTTTGGGACATTTGTTTTCTGCTGGAGGAAAAGCATCCTGGGGTGATGACACTTTCCATCAGTTACACAGGAGGCCTGGAAGAGCTGACTTACAGTAGGTGACACTAGATCAGCTAAGATCAGGTGGAATAAATTCTTCTCTGAGATGTGCTCATGACATTCCTAACCTTGGTTTCATTAAATTAAGCATATTTAGCTTCCAGAAACAGACTTTAAAAGTTTTCTTAAATGTTTTTTTCCCCTTCCTTCCCGCTCTTCTATAGTCTGTTATGTTATTCTCAATTGAATTCTGAATTTGTTAACACTCCTCTCAATTAGCGGACACCAGAAGTGGACACTCTCGGCTCAAAGGAATATGTACTGCTCCTACTTGGGATTCCCACTTGAAATTGTAAGGATTATGACAGCACAGTGCTCTGGACAATGTCCAGTCACTCATGCCTCAGTATGATTGATTTTCTCCCACAAACCTCAATTCCTTTCTAAATAACTGTTGGGGGCTGGATTTTTTTCCTTTGGCTTGTGAAATTTTTTCCTAGTGGGTTGCTAGGGACCTAATTGCTGGGTGCTTTTAGGTGCTTGACCAAAACAAAAAATTGCCCAAACACGAGTTTTGGGGCTGATATTTTCTGATAATGGGTCATTAGGGCTCACCAATGACATGAGACATTACATCATCCCATTGGGGGATGCTCCACCCAGTGAGGGGTGCCCCAAGCATTCCTACCTAGATAAAAGGGAGATGTAGGAACACCAGGACATTCCTATTTTCCACTGGATTCCTGGAGGAAGACTGGACCCATCTCGCCACCACTGGACTTTCTACAGGACCATCTCTACTCCACAGAACTGTGTCTGTTACTCCAGAAGGATTCATCTGGACTGCTTCTAACACCCTGACCAACAGGGTGTCAGGTCACATCCCTGACTCTGCCAGGGTTTTCTAGGGGTTTTGTTTGTTTTGTTTGCATGTCTTTCTGTATTACTACATTTGTATTTTTAATATTCCCATTAAAGGACTGTAATTCCTATTCCCAAAACTTTGCCTGCAAGCCCCTAATTGCAAAATTATAATAATCTGAGAGAGGGGATTTACATTCTCTATTCAAAGGGAACTTCCAGCTTTTTTTGCTGGCAGATGCCTCTCGTTTGAAACCAAGACAATAACCACATTCCAAAACATGGTTCTCCATCCTATGCACATGGCCTACATTCTTTGAAAGGATAAATGTTTTGAGGGACTAAGACAAGCTGATTTATTTTTAAATTCCAGATCTCAAGACACATAAGGCAGGCACTCTGTAGAAGGGTAATATTTAATCTGTAAAATTTGACCTTAGCAGAAATCACAGAGATGTAGCTCAGAGGAGACAGTATTTTGTAAACCATATGTTCTCCACTTATGGAATCACAGTGTAGCCACAGAAAGTAGTCATAAATTAACCGTTTGAATGCCTGACAATCTGTGATGCAGAGGAATCCTGCAGGAATTCTGCCTCATGCTCACACATCCCTCATGTGTGCAGTGGCAGCACATCCCTCATATGTGCAGTGGCAGGTCTTTGGAAGGAGACCTACATTTTCTGTGCACATAAATGTCAGTTTGGCTGGAATCTGATTTCAGCTGAACCAGCCTGAATCTAAAGGAACATCACTGACTGTGCAGCTGTCACTCTAGGTTTACACACTTGTAACTCAGCCTATTCTGAAATCTCAGTCAGTCTGCATCTTCATGGACTGAGTGTATAATCTACTGAAAAATTGTCTGCAAGAGAGAAAATAAGACAAAGGATATACAGAAAAATTGCTCTGTTTCTCAGATGTCCTCAGAATATTTTAAAAAATGTCATGTGCTTTTAAAGAGAAGATACAGAGACTGATTGATGTACTTTGTCCTGGATTGTCATAGTAAAGGTGCATGGATAAGGTTGGGGAATGTCTATGTACACAGATATCACCTTGTGTCACTTCAGCTCCAGGCCAGAAGTTACTTGCCAATTGCTGTTTCTAATGCTCAAAAAAACAGGTATTGCCAGGTATTTTTGTTTTCTGGAATGAAATATAACATTAGCCCACGGTGAGAGGAAAAGACTGGAATATTTTAACCCCTTATATTTTTAAGGAGATCTCAAGTACTCTAGTGTCACAGATACAAGCAATCCCATGGAAATACACAGCCAACATCAGTCCTCAAAACTGAACTGTGTTACACTTGAAGTTTTATACAAAAAACTGCAGGTACCTGCTCCCATTTCTGTTCCATACTATACAAGTGCTCCTGGGAATGTCTTCTCTTTATGTCCTGTTTTTATTTTATTTACTAAAGTCTTCTGATTATAATAAAGAAAAATATTCACATAATTCAATATGGTAATTAAAAGACTTGCTTTCTACAAAATAATTGCCCTACATTTTTTTCTTCTGGTTTATTTATTCACCTTCCCTCCATTCTTCCCACATGTGGGTCTTTTGCTCAGCTTTTTTTTCTCCCTGAGGAGTTAGAGATGAAATTATAATCATTAAACATTTAATTTTATTCCATATTCCTCACAGCTTCAGATTTACTCCTCTGAGAATGCATTTTATTTTAGCCATAATGGTTTGATAGTGGTTACCAGAGGCTAATTTTAATAAAGGTGACTGAAGTTTTTCCTAGAGAATAATTTTCTTTTGGAAATACTCCAAAGAACAGATCTTTACCAAGAATGTATCAAAGATTAATAAATTGCAACAGGAAAAAAACTCCAACAATAAAACTGCCATGATCATACCAAAATGTTTTATGCTGGCTATGCAGAAATACAGATTTTTCATTTTATTTATTTTCATTTCAATTTGCTGTATGCTTAAATGTAGCATGAAATATGTATTTCCTACTATATAATGTTATACATTTTCAAATTGTCACAGTAAAATGATCTTATATCAAAATTATAACAACTATATAAATTCTTGCACAGTGCATCCAGATGAGACAAGACTGGCTCCTTTTGGAGCAGGTGCAGCAAAACAACACCCTGGCTCCAGCAGGCTTTAAAGCACTTCAACCAGCATCCCTGGAGTTTCCTGTGCCCTGGAGATGGCTTAGCTCACATCTGAGCAATGCCCTCTCTAATTACCTTTTTTTTTTTGTTCTCATTCTTTTTCACAGTCCTACCTCTTTCCCCCAGCCTATTTCTCTCTCCCTCCTCTAAGCCCCTCCTCTGTATCCCCTTGATATCTGGTGGGAGAGTGAAGTGCCCCATCTCCTTCTGGGCATGGAAGAGCTGTGGGCCGCCCTGTTTCTTGCACAGGAAGCCAGAAATCACATCTTCCAGCTCACAGCAAAAACTCTGTCAGTCACAGAACAGAGCAGAGAGTTGGAACTGGCTCTGAAATACATTTTGTATTATATAAGGATTTAGGCTTGAGGAAATATGATGATATCAGGTGGCTTTAATGAAAATTGTTTTGGCATGATATGACTCAAAAGCCCTCACTCTAGCCACCATTTCCCCCCTAATAGGCTAGTACACACACCAGGAAGATTTGAGTCAATTAACAAGCCTCAGTCACAATTGACTTGGGGAGGAAGAGCCTATCAACTTGAGACTCTTCAGATGTGTAACTAATAACAAGTTGTCAGCTTACATTAATTTTTACACATCTTGGCTACATCAGAGATATACAGGCAAAATCTAGTGTTCAGAGAAATGACATGGAGTTGAGGACTCCACAGGGAACTTAATCAGTGCGCACATCATATTGATCACAAGTAGTTTTTTCATTGTGATGAGATTTCTCTCCTTGTGTAACTCTTTTAGAATAATGTGTAGGGGAAAAGATAATAGAATGGAAATTGCATCTGCGAAATACAAGAGGCAGTTGGAATATTTTGTGAAATGCTGTCCAGTGAAGCAAAACATCTCTCACAGTACGAGCTCTCTGTTTGAAAGATGCATCCAATATGCATAAATGTAGGTGACTTTCAGCCTTAGGACTTTGCATTGTCATATAATCACAAAATCATTGGATGGCCTGAGTTAGAAAGGGCCTTAAAGATTATGTAGTTCCAACCCCCCTATCATACGCAGTAACACCTTTTACCTAGACCAGGTTGCTCAAAGCCCCACCCAGCCTGGCCTTGAACACTTCCAGGGATGGGGCATCCACAGCTTCTCTGGGCAACCTGTTCCAGTGCCTCACCATCCTCACTGTAAAGTACTACTCCCTAATATCTAATCCAAACCTACTCTCAGTTTGAAGCCATTCCCCCTTGTCCTGTCACTCTGTGATCTTGTGAAAGGTCTCTCTCCATCCTTCTCACAGGCTCCCTCTGGGTAGTGGAAAGCTGCAATTAGGATTATCTATGAAGGGCTGAGTCTGATCTCTGTTAAACCTAAGTGATCTGAAATGAATTGATTTGACTTTACTGATGTAAATGGGATCCAAGACTACTGGCATCATGTTTAACCTGAGGAAACTGTCAAATTTTTTCTGCAATAGCATTATATTCTGAGAAGAAATTGTTAAAACTGATTGTTAAAAAAAAAATCTTTACCAAATATATAGAACATTTAAAGTTTATCTAGAGCCAAACCTTCCAGACACCTACCTGACACCAGGAAGCAGCTATTCTAGATCTCTGTTTTAATACCCAGGGTAAGAAGATACACAGTAAGGGCCACACACAGAAAACACCGAGGCAGAGCCCCATTTTATCTGTGAAACATCAAGGCATAGATGAACTCAGTAACTTTGCCTGAAAACACACAGATAATCTCAAGATACAGGATTCTCTCAGTATAAAGGCTCATTCCTTGCTTAAAATAAGGAGTTAGTTCCAGTATGAGTCAAAAGAGAAAAGTACTAGACCAAAGTACTGTTCACTTAGTTGGCACCATTTTGTGCTCTCCAGAGCTGACTTTGTCATCCCAAACAAACGGTTCTCCCAAACAATTCCCTGCAAAAGTATCTGAGAGTCTCACATGTACCAAGTGTCCATAACCTAAAGGATTGGAAACATCACCTTATATAAAAAGAAATTTTTCAGCTCAAGGCTGTTAAAACTTATTTATTTTTATTCCAACAAGTACATTAAATAAATTATTTAGGAGCCCAGTCTCATGCTTCTGATGGCTGAATGCGTCCAGAATACTGCAGTTTAATAGAATAAAAATAATGTGGGAAATCCAAAATTTCTCAGTCAGATTTCATACTTGGGCTACAAATTAAGAAGGATGTTACTAGTTGTGCAAAGTTCCATCTTGCAGTGGCTTTGCTGTTGGGATCTCAAGAGGTTACTGACTCTATTAAGGGCTCTAATTCTGCTCTCAATGTAGTTCATTATAATTTTATTAAGTTCAACAGTTTATTCCTATGCTCTGATGCAACCATCTGAAAGAGCACAATCAAGCCTAAATCTGTATGAAGCTAACACCTTGTATTCTTTAAGAGCTCCCACTTTAAAAAGAAATGTGCTAATCAGTTTTAAAAAGATCTCATTCTTGTAATAAAACAACAGTTTTTAAGATATGTTTAACATCACAAGTTTGTTCAGACTTTAATTCTGGTTTTGTTAAGATATAATCAGAAAAATATACTTTTAATAGGTCTGTATACTTATACTAATGTTATTTTAGTATCTTCCTTTTTTTTTTTTTTTTTTTTCCTAAAGAGGTTGTATCATAAAAAAGACCAGGCAGCAAAAGTGGTAAGGAGATGTTCTAGTGGAGTGACTCTGCCTTTCTCACTCAGCAGATTAATATTTCCTTTGAGAGAATGCTACCAGAAGTCTGTAAGAATTGCCTACAATTCGGGAATGAAGTATTTTGCTACCTCAAATACTGCCTACCTGTTACACCGTTAAATAACAGACAGTCAAATGAAATATATAATACACAGTGAAGTCAACTCTACCTTTGAAAAGACAACATTGCTTTTCAAAACTTTTTACACTCTCACAAATTCAGGGGAATGGGGAGTAGTTATTTATTTCCATTTTGGGGCACTCTGCAGTGACAGGCCCACATTTGGAGAGGGGAAACAGACCTCTCTCATTTTCCAAAGTCCAACCCAGACTATACAGCTTCCTCTTGCAGAACCATGGAAAATCATGTCTGCAATCCCACTGACCATGTCTCTCATTCATGCTGGACTGTGTTTACTGCAAAACAAACTTTAGCCTACAGGCTCCCAAGAACGTATCTCTGTAACTCCAAGGCCAAGTTAAACCTGCCTGCACTGATAGAAACAGTGAAACAGAGAAAGACTCATCTTGAATGATCAGTACTTACAGCTAAAGCAATATTGTGGACCAGTGACCTGGAAATATTTAAGAAGTGTACCCAAATGATACTGTTTGTGGAGCTGCTTTGAAAGCAGTAGCACGGCACAAGAATTTCCCAACATGCTTGTGTTTAGTGCAAGGCAGTTCCAGGAAAAAAATTACATTGACTTCTGCAACACAGTGACCACAGTTTTTCCCCTAACAAACTAGTAAGTCATCCTGTAGATGAAATTTATTTCAGAGGTACTGTTGAGAAAGAGCAGATTTCAGAAGTACTCTTTGTATAAACTTAAAGAGCAAAATGAAAACAAACTTCTAGGGAAAAGGACTGCTTGCTTTCTGCTAGATTTTCCACAGGAAAATGAAGGAAACGACCAATTTCAATTTCAGATCAATTTGAATAAAAGAGTTTATATGTAATCCCAGACAATCTTCAGTAGCTTGCATTCAGGGCAGAAAACATGTAATGCAAGTCATGGGGCAAAGGGAACCTAAACAAACACTCCCTATGTAATACTACAGACCTGGATAAGATCTTGCAGCTCTTCTAGTATGATACCCTACACTGAAGAAAGACCAAAGATGCTTTATAACTTTCACAGAAGTTGTGTGCCTAACTCTTTAAAAAAAATCTTCTACATAAAAGAAAAGAAAAAGCTGCAGCAGCATCAGTCAATAGTCTTCCCCATTGATTCATTGTCCTTAGGCCAAAAGGCTGTCCTTATTATTCAGCCAAGGCCAGTTAAGTTGTCAGCAGTGAGCAAGGTCTGTACAATTCATTCTTGCCAAATCTTGTTTTACCATTTTAATATGCTCCAGGCACTTATAGATTGGTTACCTAACCACCTATTCCAGAATTATTCCAGGAACTGCTGATGGATTGAATAATCTATAACTCCCTGTTTGTGGTTGGATTTTTTTTAAAGGTAGCTACTGTAGTTGGTTTTCTTGCATGGGATCTGTCCATCGTCTGCAAGTTTTCAAATGTAACAGCATATTTCAGAGATTTTTTTTCATTTTTTTTTTAAAGGAGTGAAGTTGAATATCATCAGGACTTGATAGGTTCAATTACACTTAACTTATCCAGACATTTTTTAACTTACATTTTTTAACTTAATGACATTCTAGTCATGCTCCTATTTTCACATTAAATTTAATGTAGTTAAGTATCAGATCGGAAATTAATCTTTTTATGTGAAGACAGTGAACAGTTCAGGACTCTGTGAATTGCCTTTTAGGTTATGAACCTTTACTTTGTCCTTCTTTGGCTTCTCATGTATTTATCTTGCCTTGTGTAATTTTGCTACCTTTATGTTCCAAAACCTTACCCTCTGAATTTTCTCCATTCCCATTAAACTCATACATAATAATGTTCCTTATTTCTACCTTTTGTATGGCTCCTTTTGATTTTAGGTTCTTAGGAAGGTCTTGATGCAGTTGTAATACACTTTGCTGTTAATATTTTAAGTTATCTCCTGTAAGTTTGTCACTGTACGTTTGATGTAGCTCCTTCCATTCCTGATGTGCTTTATCTCTCAGATTATGTATTTCAGAAACTCAAGTAACACTTACTGATCTCTAGGCTTCTCTCATTGTGCTTTCTTCTAAAATTTAGCTCACTTCTAGCTTTAACAACCTCACTGACGTAGTGATTGCTGGTTTGTGGGTGACTAAATTAGAGGGTTTTGTTACTGAGACTCTTAAATTGGAAACAATGATAGAAAACTGAAGTGCCTTTGTGCTTCAGTTGAGAAACTTAAAATTGCACACAGACACAGTATATTTATATATATTGTTCATGTAAAGATTACTGACAATCTCAGAGGATTTTTGAAACATTCAAGAAACCCTGCTTTGAATATCAAAATCAATTTTAAATTCTGTCATAAATTGAATAATGTGTCTTATGCTGTCAGATCATACCTGGATATTATTTGTGTTTGCAGGGAGTCCTCAGGGGTAAAAATTCTTCTTGTACCTCTTGACATGTGCAGATCACATCCACATCGTGGTCATGAGTGAGGCCCATGAGGCAGAGAGAGGAAAATAAAGGCAAAAGACGTTGCATAGGGACAGTGCAGTTAAGTCTGGCTCATATTCATGAATTCATGTAGAAACTAAATAAAAGCAAAATGTAAAGAAACTCCAAAAAACTTCCAGATACTGCTGTTATTCAAAGAAGGAAGTACAGTTGACAGAAAGCAAAGCCTAAACTCTAGTTGTGTCAGCAGATTAATGTCAGGAACATGCCAGTGTTACTCCATGGAGCAGCCAGTGAAGACAATTTTTCCCAGCAAAAATAGGCTTCAAAAATCCACACAGCCAAAATCAGCATTTCTCTGTCAGCCTGGAAAGGTCAGTTGGGCACCCAATCTTCACTGATCAGTAAGGTTCTTTTCTAGCTACTACAGCATGCAGCTCAACTTCAAGGACTGCCTTTGTATGTCAGTTTTTGGAGAGCCTTTCAGAGACAGTATCAGAAAAAAGCACTTGACACAACAACGAGCATGGCCTTTTGAAAGGATTCAGAGCTAGACTCAAATGGTCCATTATGGCAACATTCCTGAAGGCTAATGTATGCTAGAGGACATTAGTCTCCCATTTATTTTCCTGTGTGGTCAAGTGTAGAGAGAAAGGCTTTCTGAAGCTCTAAACTGTCTTCTGGAGGAAAAGATCTCTTCAAGCTAAGCAGATGGCAGGAGGCTACAGTATGGGAGTTCTTGTATTAAAATGCAATAGTCATAGCAAGAATGTCATGATCTCTTTAAAAACACAGACATATATTAATAAATACCTACCAGTAAATCTATTTGCTCCTTAAAGTACAACGCATGATTTCTGCTCTTCATAAAAACATTCAAAAAGAATCCAAGGTGTGGAAAGATCTTAATATGCTACAGGGTACTATAATGCTTCCTGTCTCCAAAAATCAAAATGTTTTGCAGCTACTAAGGAACTACTCCACAAAGATGCTAAGAGTCAGATTTTAAAGTAGACATTACCAAAATACCATTAACACAGTATTCCACAGTGGTTATCAGTAATCAGCAATAGTAGCTTGCAGCTTCCTAGATGTACATTAAGCTCCTTTTTTAAGTCCTATAAGCCTGGTCAAATTCCTTTCATATGCTCTGGGAAAAAGAAGCATTCCGTATTAGAATGATAAGGCTAATCCTACTTTGCTCTATAATGAGTGTGTTGGAATACCTGAAATGAAGTATCTGTATATTCTGTTGACAGGATGCAGTTGGTCTAGAAGAGCTGTGTTTCTTCTGCCCTCCATGAGAACACAATCTCCCATACTGGCTGTTCAGGAAACCATATAGAGCAATCATCATCTTTTATATTTAGTCTCCAGAAATACACATCCATTTTCCCCTCTTACTGTGTTCTTCTCCTCCCACTACAAGGGTGAAATATTAATTGGCAAAGCTGACAGCAATACACATACCCTGTTGCAAATAAATCTCAAAAGAAGGAAATGCTACATTTTGTCTTTAGGGCACAATTAAGTTAGTTCATTTTCTGCAGAGGAAAAAAATAAAAATCCTAAACACTCCTACTTCAATGACAGTATTTCAGTATTTTACAAGTGATAGCTTGGAGACAGTAAGGGAATCTATTCAAAACCACAAAAACTTACAGAAATTTCCAGGTCACTAGTCCTCTGCCAGTTTTAGAAATCAGTGCAGTTATCCACTGCCTCTTAGGGAAATCATGGATTAATATTAACATGGTCTACCTACTGGGGGCGACGTGGTCTGAACAAGTGATGACAATTAAAGATAACCAGAAAGTACTTTTCTGTCCACGTGCAAGGTCTTGTTATTTCTGGGATGAATGATCTGCACTTGTGTTATTGAGACAACAGTTCTCTATGCAGGCAGAAATTACTAAGGCAGTATGGAAATTTAATATATTTTCAAAAGCCCAAGCCCCTATGAAGGTTCAGGTGTGGGCCTGATATTTCTGGGTCTGAGAGATTTTAGACGGCTAACAGCTGCTAACCTTTTCCCAAGGGAAAATTTCTCAAGAAAGCTTCTTCTCAAAACAATCTTGGCAAAAAACTATCCTTTCTCAAAACAATCTTTCTCTGCGTGGTATTTTGCTGTTTCTCTAATTTAACCAGTGGGGTTAGAGAGGAGTAATTCCTATTCACCAATCATGTTAATTCTGTATCAGAACACCTTATAAAAGCTAGTAATAATTAGACAATAAAGCTTTTTTTCTATGCTCTTTGCCTTCTAAAATATTTAGAGTCTCTCATCTATCTTTTGTGTCCTACAATGACAGGTTCAGGTACTGTTTTTGATTTCACTTTTGACTTCCATACATTATTTTTCCACCTTTTCTCAAAGGGTAGTAGTAGTATCCTTCTTCTGGGAAAAATTTCCCACTGCAACATTTCTAACAAATTGCAGCCTGTGCTCTCCACAAAAGAAGGTCATTGCTTCTGGGCAGCAAAAAAACAGCGCTCCTCTGAGGTTTAGTCTTCACTCTGCTTTTGAACAGTTTGGATAAGAAAAAGGGGAGCCTGCACACATCATCACTGTGAAATGCACCCGGCTTAACTCAGTAAATGACATATCCACACAGAAAATGAAAGCTAGTGTAGTCCTCAGTTCCTGGTAGTAGATCTGCATTAACTTTGCAAGTTACTCCTTACTGAGCAGAATCTGTAAGAGAGCTTCAAAAAATGTCCCCAAAACTGTGAGTTACTACCAGTGCCTATGGTATCTTGGATAGGCCTAATTGGATACTATTGTATATACTGGATAGGGAGAGATTTATGGTTATTTTTGAATGTGAAAATGACACAATAATGACAGAATAGCTTCATAACATTTTTATGCACCATAATGATGAGAATTTTAGAACTTCCTTCTATCACTTTCTTTATTATGAAGCAATTACAAATCACCATGAATGTGCCAAGTACACAGCACATTGATTCTTCTGGCATGCTTTCCCACAATTTCCCCCTGATGAATATAAAAGAAGAAGGGCCTGGCTGTGCTTGAGAGCTGGCCATGTGCATTCTTATCACTCTCAGGCACTTAGATGAGGTGATAGGCACATGACTGAGTTGGGAATTCATCACAAGCAGTCCAGCAAACAGCACTTTGCAACAGCAATTTTCCGCACTAACACCAATGGGAATTAGCTTTCTTTAATACAAAATTATAATGCCAAGAGCCACACTGACAACCCTATAATAAAATTCTTGGTAAGTGATGAGAATGTATCTTCTACACTCTTATAATGTAAATGTTTTCCTTGCTACGTGAAGGGAAGAAGCCTGTTTTCACAACTGATATGAAGCAGGTGCTGTTGAAAGCCGCCTGACTCTGCATTTTGTGTGAATTACTAGGTGGGACTGCTAAAAGACAAAACGTTACAGCATTAAAGGACAAAAATTACTGTTTCCAGTAAATGCACTGATTTCTGACATTCTACTGTATTTTTTTTAATCTGTAGTGGGAAGGAAATTTTAGAAAAATGATATGCCACAAATGGAGCAATAATAATAACAGCATGTCTAGATATATTTTTAAGATGTGAAATGACTTACAGAACAGAATAATCAACAAATTGGCTCATCTTTACAAAAAATATGGATCACAGAGACCATTCACTGCAACATGAACATTTTGTTTAAATTATATGGGCTGATTATCCATGCTTGAAAATAAAAAGGTAAGAGGATACACATGCATTGAAAAATAGTTGCATTATCTTTTTATGGACAAATAGAGAAGGAGAAGGGAAGAATTCTTTCATCCCCAAATTACAAATTAACTGATAGAGTTGCAACAACGTCTTTCACTTGCATTCCTGAAAGTAGTTTAAAAATAAGATTTGAAATTATTTCAGGCAATAGCTCAAATATATAAACTTTTGCTTAGCTAAACAAGCTCAGAGAAGCAAGTATACCCTCTGCTCTTCTGCAAAACACCTCCTTCAACAGGATCCAGCCTTGACTTACATGTGAGTGGTGAAAAGCTTTGTTTCTCTTCCAACAGTGCTTTTACAGGCAGTGGTGGACTGCCTGCAAAAAGGCTCAAGATTTTGTTTGTTTTGAATACTCATCTAAAAAAAAATTTAAAATTATATATATATATTTATATATATATAAAATCTAGTGACTCTCTTATTCTGGTGTCAGGTAAAAAGAGCAAAGAGGACATAAGTCACATGTAGCCTGGTTTGAGGCTCTAGCTAGTACTATAAACCCTTCTGTTCCAAAGGCAAAAGGCTAATTGAGCTGCTCCAGGCAACAGCAGTGCTTATCAGAGCTAATTTATTTTGTGGTCTATTATTGCCGACATCACCTCAGCTACCACGGAAAGCGCTAGAAATCCTTTTGTTTCTGTGAAAGGACATTTTGTATTGTGCAAAGGCAGCTCAGGCTATCACGTATCAGAGCCTCCACCCCCTCTGGAGAGGGTGCCTAAAATTTGTTTGGATTTGATCAGCATTTTGAATTTAGGACCACTCACCCTTGAGGAGAGAAATTGGCAGTGTACCATATTATGCAGCTCTCAAGCAAACATGTTCACTCTCCCTCGACTGCTCTTTTCCTCTCCTGATGTCCCTATATATGGGAATACATATAGGAACATATGCTGTAGCAGCCCATTATGTTCCATGCATAGTTCAAAAGTGCAAATAAAAGCACTGAGTTCAAAACAGGATCTGCAGTAAAACCTCAATGGGGATGATTCCAATTGAATTTGTTTAGCTAATTTCACAGAAGAAAACATCTTTCCGATTGTCTAGGAAAGGTCTGTACAATGCAATTTGGTTCTAGCTTGCCTAGGAAATACAGTTGAACCCTGGCTGTCATGAGAACTATTCATATAGACTAGACAGCCTCCCTATATACCAGTCACTTTATGCTAACAGAGTTATTTCACATCACTGATGGTTTCTGTATCAATTTACTTAAGTTGATGCAAGAAGTTTCAGGAATAGTCTTTCTCTTTTAAAAAACCCTAAAATATGCCATTTTTGAATTATTCAAATGAGACAGAAAATATCAGTTAAATTAAAACAACCCACAGGTTTATGCCTGAATAATCTCATGTTTGATCAAAGAATACTTAAATCCACAACAAGCTTTCCCTGACACCTCGGTAATGTCAAGTTGATTATGTAACTCTTGACCCTCCTCACCTTCCCTACTAAATGTAGAGTTCATTAGGAGAAATAAATGAGAAAGTATTATTCCAGTTAATTACATTATTCTGCAAAGGAAAGGAAAATAGATTCAATCACGAAAAAGAATCCCCCTAACAAAATCAGAACATAAACCAGTAGTTCACAAGAAAAATACTTTCTCCATTGCACCTGTTCATGTCTTTACTGTTAATGTTAGAAATTTCTTCTAAGTAAGGAAGTATGGTCCTTTTATCTATGACATGATCTCTTCAGAAAATTTGGGATAACCCTTGTTCAGAAACAACTGTTAATAATACTCTTACACTTTGATTTTTCTATGGATCACTTTCATAGCTTTATTACTGTCAGAACTCTGTTAATATACAGAACCTCCAAAATACCCATGAAATCTGTAAATCTGTTAGGTATTAAGTGCTTTTTTTTTTTTTAAATTATTATTATTTTTAACATGTACCCACTGAAGACAAGAGCTAAGATATGCACCTTCTTTTAAAATATCAAGTGAATTTTGGCCCAAGTTATTTCTTGCCCTTATCCCTGTTAACCTCAGATTTCTCCTTTTATTCATATCTGAGTCCTACTGGACAAATGGAAAAAAGAGTAACAGAGGAAAAATCCTTAAACATGTGTTTTATTTTTTCTCTATGTCTGATGATTCAAGTGCTGTTTACCAGAAAGAGCAAAAAGAAAGTAAAATCTAAATTCCTAAATCTGTAAATTAAATGTGTATCCTAAGCCACTACTTACCAGTATCAGCTCCCATGATTTAGAAGCCACTTGGAAGAAGTTGTTTTAATTTATCGATTCAAATAATCCTTTCCAGCAACTTTGCAGTTCATCCAGAAATCATCTTCAGATAGCGAGTCCTGAAGCTAAAAACTATGAAGGAAGAGGCTGGAAAAGGTGCCTGTACCTGTCATGGCCAAATGGTGATGACTCAGCCTTGGAGATGAGAACAGGAGGGTGTGCTGGGTGGGACAGCCAGGGGCTGCAGTCCACAGGGGAGTGTCACTGCTGCATTACTTTAGAGATGCCCACAACAGTATGATTTGCCCCATAAAGGCTGGTTTATTTTCATCCAGTTCAGAGACATGAGAGGTGTATAGGAATAAGCTGTAGACAAGGTATAAAAGCACTCCAAAGATGTTGATTCACTCTAGAGGGAAGAAATAATCTTGTGCAATCCTAAATTAAAGTTTTTCCTTTAATCACAATTTTGCCCTAGGGTTTTGGCTCTTCAGAAGAATGAGCTTTATAATCTGTTAGTTCTTTGACACTCAAGAACTAGCAGTCCTTAGAAATCTGACTTTTTGAAGCAGTGATCACACAGACACATCACTAACCTGGAGCACCACTTGCCTAGCAAGCAGGAGGCACATTACTGGGCTAAAAGCACTTAGTATTGGCTAATGTAACTAACTGCAGATTAAAGGCTGCTGTCAGGAAAGCACTCTGGTTCACCCTCAGCTTCCAGCACAGATGGCAGCTGCTCAGTGTATTTGAGTAGTCAAATACTGAATGTGTTCATTGTTAGTGAGGTGGTCTGAGTCAGACACTGAATCTTATCAAGGTCAGAAGAGATGACCAGAAAGCAGCTTTACCTCTCTCTTGCCACTACAGGTAGAGAACACAGGGACAAAGTTGTTGTGCAGCTGCTGTTGCTGCACTCCAGACCGGCTGAGAGGTTTCATGCTGGCTTTTACATGACTTGTTTCCAACACTCCACAAAAGCTGATGCTTGCAGGCATCACAGTACTTTCACAGTACTGGAAACAGAGAGGCAAGGACATAATTTCCCAGAGCTGCCTGCAGACATTACCCTTATTTTTGCTCCATGAGACAGCTGGAACCAATGCAATAGGCCCTTGAGTAGGAGAAAAGCTGCTTTTTTCCTACCAATAAAGCAGTGGAGGATGTATACTCAAATGAGCCCCCACAAAAAAGATAGTGTTAAACTAAAGCTTAGAGCTCTGCCTATCAGCTTGTATGGCATGGTCTCAGGCACTGGAAATAAGACGGGAAAAGCACCTGGGGTCATCAGAGTATGGTGGGGCATCTTGCAGAGGCAGCAAGTGAGCCCATGCCCAGTCACAGACTTCTTGCCAGTAGCTTGGGATCTCTGCCTTACTGCAAACCCAGTAGAAGAGTGTGTCTGGACTGGTGCCAGAGCATTCAACACCTCACAGAACTGTGCTCTCTCTGCATTAAAAGTATTACTCAGCTTTCTTGTAGTTGCCGGAAACGTCAGTGGGAAATCCAGGACACAGGCTAATGTGGAAGACATGGTTGTAGGAGAGGCCTGTCAACAAAGCCTTTCTAGGAGAGTAGACCCCAGCAGAGCTGCAGGTGTGGCATCTGGGCAGCCCCTTCTGCCCATGTGACAACCAGGGTGCTTCTAGGCCATGGAGCTGGATGGCAGCACCGGCTCCCTGCTCACAGCCCTGACGCGGCTCACGTTGCTGTGGGAGGAGAGGAACTGATGAGCTGCAGTGGCTTTCCACAGCCTTCCAAGATAAGAGGGGATTGGGGCTGTGGATTATGGTGTTGGTGCTATAGATAAATATTATTTAATGATTAAAAATCTTCATTAAACTTCATTAAGCTCACTGAACTCACAAGGCTATAATAATGTAAAGAAGCAGCAAAATAGCCATCTCTTTGAAAAGCTTTGTTTTTACCACCTTGTCCATACTCATGGTTTCAACTGTGAGAACTTTGAAGGAGTCAGTAAAACATAGACAGTTAGTCACAGTGAATATCTGCTGTTTAGATCAATGCTCAGCTTTTCCAGTCATCTGTCAGGATTACTCTGATTCCACAAATCCCCATGCTTTTGCTGCAGGGCAGCATCCCTGTGGAGAAAAGGCTGAAGGATCTCTATCTTCTTCTGTTTTGGACTACCATACAGATTTAACGTGCTCAGTGAGTTCCGTATGTGATACTCCCACTGCCCTGTGCTGGAAAGAGCAGTGGAGGGCACCTGCTCAGCTGTAGCTGCTGAGGACAAGAGTGTCTGCCTCCCAGCCATACTGGCAACTGCCTGTTTTCTTTTTCTGCCCAATTTGGAGCTGACCATCCACACTCTTCTGTAAACACTGAAATCTGGGTCAATCAACCTGATGTATGACAAGAGAGCATAACATCTGCCCAGAGCTGTAGCTGATCTGTAGAACTGTTGGCAGAGTGTTTGTCTGTTTCTCTGTCTCACCACCATTTCAGCCCTCTGGCTGTGGGCCACACATCATCTCCTTGCACAACACAGGGGACATCCACCCACTCCACCAACCATACATGTGAAATAGTAGGAAATCATGCAGCTTAGTAAATTCTTAAAAATAAAGTCTTTGAGAAGGAGACAATGTCAAACCTTTGCCACAGTGACAGAAGACTCAATCTGATTTTAGCGAAGACCATCATTGTTTTTTCATCACACTTTATATGTAAAAATACAGATCTTGAGTTACTGTGTATACACAGATGAAAGAGGGAAAGAGCCTTATGAAAGGACACTAACATGCTGGACAGCAGAAGCTATTTTTAAATTTACAGATAAATGTACAAATAAAAGACCCAAACTTCTGGTCATCTACCTCTCCTCAATATTTGTTATACCCCTACCTAGAAAAATAATTTCCATTTTCTATTTCCCTGAATATCTTGAGTTAGTATCTCCAGCTCTTTTATAATTCCACATACTTTGTACACAATGCAGAGACACTGGTTACTGAGATAATCTGTTTGTCAGATAGCTTGTCTTCAAACAATTAGCATCAGGAATTCTCTGCAGCAAATCAGTAGCTTTGGCTCAGCCAGATATAAGCTTTAGCATGTTGACATGCCTCTCAAAATAAATCACAAAAAATGGCAAGTGGCCATTACAGTAAGCTTCTTGAAAATAAACTATAGTTGCCATACCATGCAGCTCTCTGATTCTGATTTTGTTTATCCTTTAACTTTTCCCCCAAATATTCCCCCAAAACAGAATGTGACAGACATGCTCCATTTACTTGTCTTTGGTAAGCTGTAATTACTTGAGAAACTCCTTTGAAGTTGCTAGTTATCAATATGAGGAAGAGTGGAAAAGTTCAGCCCAGCCCCAAGGTAAGCAAGCTTAAAAAAGAAAAAGAGGCACATATAGCAGAAAAAGAAACAGCTAATAGAACAGAAGGCTTATTACAATACATGCTTCATGCAACCTATACTGCATAACCAGTCCAGGTAAGTTTTAACAGACTCATAAACTTTGTGATACATGCAAGAAAGAAAGCACTACATACAAGACAATGGCCAAGTCTAGGTAAATTCTGTGTTTTCTGAATTTAGACTGTGTAAAGTCTTTTATATTTCCATGAAATAGTCCAAATACTGCATTTCCTCTTTTAAGAAAAAACTCTAGGAAGCAAATTTAATAAGGCTGCATAAACCATGTGCCACTGAAAAAAAAAATTAAAATATTTCTCTGATTTCACAATTATCTTTTAAGAGAAGTCACCCTTAAGATGAAGCATGAGCCCCAGTGACGGTGGCAGATTTGTTTACCACATGTGATGCCAAGCATACAGTGAGCAGTATAAGACAGTTGGTTATAATCAATGCAGTTATCACAGGTTAATTAATTACTGCTGATTTATGTATGTCCTCATGCTTGACAACTCTTATTTTTTTGACTGAGGCAACTGCAAAGGTAGCATGTTAACTTTTACCTGTTTTCATCAAGTGAAACATTTATAAACAAATACAAGAACATTGCACAAGTAATCTCATGACTACGTTTTGAATCAATCTATTACAATGCCTTTCATTTAATGTTTTCAAGCAATTATTTGCAAATACATTATCAGTTGAAGGCCACAAACATTTACCCAGTGCTGCTAGGCATTCTGGAGGCAAATTTAATCCTTTTGTGCCAAGCAGTCCAAGAAAAATCATGACTTTTTTCCTGTAGTAATTTTATGTAAAGATTTATGAACCTATGAAAGGAATTGCAGGAAGTCTGGACATTATTCTCTTTAGCCATAACTTGCTTCTGTGCACACTTCAGAAGAGCTGAGTTATCAGCATGACTGGGTGTTGCATAGGGGTCAGCCTCTGCCTATGCAGAGTCAGCTGTATGCACTGAAAGTGTCTCTAAACACGCATGAGAAATTGCTGTGTATGGACCAGAGAGTAAAACCAGGGCTAAACTTACATTCAAAACCATTCATAATAATGTCAAGCTGTTTGCTTTTCCTGAACGAGGTATCACTGTTGCATGGCCTGCACAGAGAGGAGACGCAGTTCAAGGATGGACAAAACGTACCTTTTTTTTAAAACATTTTATCTCTCTTTATTTGTTTGTCCTGATGGGTTGCTACAGGCAAAGGAGGTATTCAGAAATGGAACTGCACGATACAAACACAAGCAGCAAACTAAGCTGGCGGCATGAAAGGTGTATCTGAGAACACAGAGTTAACAGAGTCAGAGTCAGATTTTGTTCGAGTAGTTTTCAAGATACTCTCTGTAATGACACTGTCATTAGGAAACAGTTTTACCTTCCCATTCTGACCCTGTTTTGGTTCCTGCACGGGCTCCAGGAAAACCACTCGTTTACCAGTGCTAGCCTTCTTCTCGTCGGCTGGCAAGTCTTGCGGCAGTGCGGAATTCAGTATGGAAGGGTGGGCACTGCTTTGGTTCAGCTTCCTCTTCTTCTTTTTTGCCTTACATTGACATGGGCAGGGGGTCAGATAGAGATAGAGCAGCACTAAAATAATACTGGCCACACAGGCAGCAAGGGTGGTAAAAGCTGTATTAAATGCTTCATGAGCGTGGGACCTGTTCACCGTGAAATTGCTAACATTTATTCTGACCTCTATGGTTTCATTTAATAGTCTTTTCTTATTTATTGCAATGCAGGAATACAGCCCCGAGTTCTCTAGCTGGGCATCTGTTATCTCCAGGCTGCCATTAGGAAACACCTTGAAGTTATCAGTCTCCCTGTCTGGCTCCAGCAATCTATTGTCTGGACTAACCCAAACAAACTGTGTTCCCGTATCGCTGATTCTGCTGTCACAGTGTACAATTAGCCTGTCACCAACCTGGGCATCATGAATAAACCCAAAGGCTTGGAAAGAGCTGTTGACGGTACTTTCAGAGCAATTCATAACGTTGTCGTGCAGTAAAGGCAGTTTATTATGACCTTTTGGGTCTGACTGCAACAAACAGCTGTACTCATTTTTGAAGTCCACTACTGAGCTGAAATGCCTTTGATACCAGAAGATTAGCACAGAGTACAGGACACAGTCACAATAGAATGGGTTGCCATGAAGATAAATTCCACTAAGTTGTTTGGCTGGCACTGAACTCAGGCGTTGAATAGGCATCGTCTGGATGTGATTAAAGGAAATGTCCAGCAACACAAGGTCTGTCAATTTATGTTTTCCAACATATAAGTCCAGTGGGAAATAAGAGACCAAGTTGTAGCTTAGGTAGAGTTTCTGCAATTTGTACAATCCTCCAAAGGCTAAAGACTCAATCTGTGTTATTTGATTGTTGTACAGCAAGAGAACTTCCAGCACCTTTAGCTCCTGAAACACAGGGCTGCCCAGTGTTTTCAGGCTGTTGGATGACAAGTCTAGATACTTCAGATTCGGAGTTGTGGAAAAGCTTCCAGTGCTAATGCTGCTAATGCTATTATGATTGACTATTAAAGTGTTCAGTTTCTCAGACAGCAGTGGGACCCATTCAGGCTCCAAAATCCCAATTCTATTATAACTCAAATCCAGCTTTTTCATACATTTATAAAGATTTCCTGGCACTCGAGTGAGGTTCTTATTTGTGCAACTTACGATATCACTGGCACAGATGCAGGCTGCTGGACACATCCCCGGGGCACTGCCACAAACGCTCACGGTGAAGAGCAAGAGGCATGCGAGTCCTTTGCAGTTCACTTTAAAAACTCCAAGTCGAGTAGGAAGTGTCCGCCAGTTTAAAGACATTGTCACTGTCTTTTAGCTGTCTCCCAGTGCTCCTTGCCACAGATTACTTGTGCAGTGGCTTTGCACTCGTTGCTGTCAAAAGAGGGATACAGAGGTACAGCATGTTAACATTTACCACTCATACTCTGCATGATTTCCTATGCCTTTTGAAAAATACACGGAATTAGTCCTTAGAGTTTCTTACAATTAATGGTAAAATCTAGTTCTAAGGTGATGTAAACACGAAATTCTGCATTCATGTGCCTATATATATATATTGTAGATACAGTAATTTTTGTCTTCAAAAAGAATGCGACAATTCTTCAGCCGTGGACAAAGTAATGCAATTTCTGATAGTTCATTAAAAAAAATTGCAAACGTTCCTCTGTAGAGCATGACTTGGCAACAGCATCCCCTACCTGTTTCCAAACTAACACAGATAGAATTCCCAGTAGGAGAATGAAAAAGCTTCATCCTAAAATGTTTTTTTTTCTTGTCTAGTGGGAAGCAGTTACAACATGGTTTTCTTTACAATCAGAAAATGTCACACATTTTCAAGCAAAGAATTTTCTCAGCCTTTCTAGCTTTAAATGTCATATGAATTTTTTTCCTTTTTTTTTTNTAGCAACAGCCTATTTTGAAAGTTATTCAAGTTTTCCAATAACAGTATTTTGTATTCTGCTTTTTCTACCTTTGCCAATATAAGTAATGAGGAAGAAATCTGTGCCTAGTGCTTACCTCAGGCACAAGTTTTGGGAACATTTAGTAAGGATGAGTCAGCTGTTTCTCAAAACTTAGTAAAGGAAAAAAAAATTGCTCATATGTAGATAGGAAGAACCCCAACCATACCCTTTTCTGAGAAAATTTTAGAGTCAGTATTGTTTGAAACAAGGATGTAAGATTTGGCACAGTAGTGATTCTGTGCTAAGAGATACACTTTTTACTACCTTCTGAGAAAATGTACACATACATAGCAGAGGAATAAACATTTCTGTTCATTCTTGCTCTTCCTCGTAGCTATTTAGAATTTGTCAGTAAATTCACAGGTGAGTTCATCTGCATTGATTATTGTTGTCCCTTCAGAGTTCAGATGAGGTATTCAGCCCCCACATTATTATCTAAACTCATTTCTCCAATCTCACCCACCAGCTGGAGCAGTATCTGAGCAGGACAAACCCTGCAATGTCTGCTCTGCGCTGCTGATAGTGGCTATGGCCAGGAGCCTGTGGACAGTGGGATGAGGAGAAAGAAGCAGCCTCAGATGGAAAGGAGGAGAATAAAAGAAGAAATTGTATTCTCTGATGATGCAAGATGGATGAAGAAAAGATGAGCTTTGAGGGCAATAAAGTTAAAATCAAGACCTCAATGGTAGAGGGCAGCAGGGCAGAGGCATAGTGAAAGAAGGGGAGAGAGAGAAGGGTAACAGACACATGGGGAAGGAAGTGCAAAACCAGGGAAGTGGCATGCTAATGGAGCATCATCACTGTTTCTACTAAAGGAACTGAGGAGGAGGTGGTCTGAGGATGCAGAAGTCAGTTAAGGCATATGAGACTGGAAAAGCAGACAAAGTGGGTGTAAAGGGAAAGAAGAGGACTAAGCAGAAGACAAACCAGAGTTTGTAAAGGTAAACCTTGGAGCATACCACTCCAGAGAACTTACATCTGCTACTTAAGAACCTAAAATTACCGATGCAATTAATGCCAAAAGCAAAAATTTTCACTCCTCTTCAGTTCTTTATTTCCCTCTTCTGTAACCCTCTGCCAGTCTGTCAGGCTGCTGCCTTCTGCTGACAAATCTACTCTTAAGTCAAGTGGTAGAAGATGTGCTATGAAATTGAAGAGCTGAACCTTCTAATGACCCATTAAAAGAAGAAATATGAAGGTAGCATGGGAGAATGGGACATTTCACCTTTCAAAGGACTCATATATATATATAGGCTTTGTTTGCATTCAAAAAAACCCCAACAAAACCCAAACAACTAAACATTAGGAGAATTGCAAAACTGCCAAGTCAAATGCTTGAAAGTAAACTGTCAGAACTACATTTTTCTTTCCATTTTAGATTTTATATACAGTCCTTGATTAGATTGTGGGATTTTCCCCTAAAAACCTTTCCTGACCCTGTGCACAGGTTCTGAGGAAGAACAGGAAAAAGAATGGGTGATTACATCAAGAGCTTGATAAATACTTATCCCTGGGAACGGCAGCTGTCAGCCTTTGCCACAGAATTCCTGTGAGATCAGGCAAACTATGTGAACTGGTGAACATTACAAAATAATGAAAACATTACAGTCACCAGCTTGGCACTTACAAAATAAGGAACCTCTGCATGTTAAATTTGGGAAGGACTGATCTGAGGAAGTACTAAGAGTCAAAATGCTGTGACTCTACCTGGCATTTCTGATTGCAGGGATCCCTTGTTTATACTAACTGTTTATACTAACATGATTTTAGCTACAGAAATATTGTAAAAATAAATTGATAACTGCTTTGAATTAAAGTTTAATACAAGGATTCATAAATTCTTCTAGGCTTTTAAAGCCTCCTGAAGCCTCTAACTGCATGGGGTTTTCAACAGAAAGTTAGGAATCCAGAGGAGTATTTTAACCAGTCCTAAGCTCCTTACTTAGTTGCATTTGCTAGTTAGGTAGTCTATAGCAACAATTAATACAAATTCTTCTAGCGGGTGAAACCTATGAAGCATTAGAGAAACTGCCATCATCAAAAATAATTCTGTACCACAGTGTGAATTTTTATGGCATACAGACATAAGGCACAATGAAAACACAATGGCAGATGAAAAACGTATTTAGTAATTGCTCATTTAGTCTACTGTATGAAGCAAGGCATCTGAAAACTACGTTATCATAAAAAAACACGCACCTGAAGAGTGGATTATAAAGCATCCACAAAACAGGAGACGAACAGTTGCTGCCAAGGTTGCTTTTCCCACTAATGTGTGAATGCCTGATTCTGCCAGCTATGCAGCCTAATTTTTAAGTAATTGACTTGCAACAAGTGAATGGCACTTAAAAAACTCATCTCCCATGTTGAATATAACTGTGATCCTGAAGATACTCCAAATGGGACACACTAGATCACTGCTCAGGTTTGTAAGGGTTACCAAATGCAATACAGTAGATAACCTCGCATGTTTGCTTCTGTCCATGCCTACAATTATCTCATCAGAAACTCCAGACTAGTCTGCAACCATATCACATGGGCAGACATCAGTCACTGGTGTGTATCAGTATAATGCCTTCTAGTTCTAAGGAGCAAAAACAGTTCACAAGGGCTGGAAACTCGATTGTCCATTTTCAAAGCTCACTGGGGTTGCAAAATAAAAACTGTTTTAGATAACTTGCCTTGTCTGGCAGGGCAAATCCAAATTATAAACATCCAAAACATACCACAGGACTCCCAAGAGTATTTAGAGAGTATTCTGATTAGCAGAAGTCTTCCTTTCCATGCCCACCTCACAGTGTAGTGCCTACATTCCCAACAGGCTCTTTGCTCTTTTGGAAAGTGAGACAGTTGAGCTGCAACTTGCTCTTCAACCTGTGTTCCCCATATCTTCTGCACAAATTTCCCAGGATGTTCTGCAAAGCCAAGCATGTTCCACATAAATATTTATAGCGTATGTGATCATTTGAACTTACTCAAAATGTCTGCATAAACATTTCTGGGTTGTAATGTGTTAAGTGGCAGTAGAACAAAACCTACAATTAGCCTTATATTAAAAATCCCGGCATTTTGTTTCATCCCAGTAACACTACTTCAGGTCTTAGAGAAGTCTTATTTTATAAATTTCAATATTGCATATTTTCTCAAGAGAGATATTGCTATTGAATATTATCAGCTAACATGTGCCAACAGATTTTGGCCAAGCCAAGTACTTCTCTATTATTTCTGAATGAGCTGGGTAGATACATTTTCTGATTTATAGTAAAGTGAAGGGCATGGTTGGGAATTTTGTTTTTGAATTCTGTTCAAATAAATAATTTCTTTGTGATGTTAAAATGCAATATCTTAAGTCCAGTGCCAAAACCACATTTTTCCCTGAGATGATTCATCTGAACAGTAATGGTGCACACGCTCCTTAACTGTTCAAGAAGAAAGGAGGGACACATCCTGCTACCATAGGGAAAATCCTCTGTGGTCAGAATGAGCAAAATTGACTACGACCAATCGCATTCTAGAGAAGCTAAGCATTTGGTTTTTGGTTTTGAACTTTTTAATGTGTATGTTTGTTGTTTTTGTTTATTTCTAAGGGGGGTTGTTTGTTGTTTTGTTTTAAAAAGTAACCAGCACCTAGACCTCCTTATGGAAAAAGGGACTGACAGGCAGCAGAGTCTCACCATCAGTTATCACTTGAAGATCAACTAATGTCCTAAATACTTCTTTCTCTAGGCTCTCTCTCCCACTAACATGATATTAAAAATATCTACACCAGTTTTCTCATCCTCTCTACCTTCAGGCTTATTGCTGTTTCTCCAATGGAACCTGTACACCAAACTACCTCTCCCAGTTCACTTGAGACTTTACTAAAAATTCCCTATGTAGCACATCTCTTAATTGAAGCAGTGAATTGGACTGGCAATCACAATTCACCTGAATGATTTTGCAAACACTACTATTTGTCTTTTCACTGTTAAAAATTTGGATTGGTAGATGTTATTCCTACTATAAAGCATTTTCCTGTATATTGGTGATGCAAATAGTCCCACATCCGGCTGGTACTTTCCACACAGTGAAAATGCAAGTATTTGCACACAACCTTGCTGCTTGCTGTACTGTTGCAGGAATAGTGTTGAGCCCCTAGAGAGATCAAGCACTCAAAAACATTAAAGACCTCCGTTCATCCTTCAGAAGGTTCACACCATTTCTAAATCCCCTACCTCCTTCACTTGCACCACATCTCCTGTGACTCCTCTCTTGAGTCTTACCCCAGTCTCACCAGCCCAAAAGACATTAATACATCTCTGCACCTCTCATTGACTTCCAATGTCCACACAGGTGCTCTCCCCCAGTCCACATATCAGATGAATTACGGCTGTGCTAATCGATTATAACAATACATGAAACACACAAATGATGGCTCAGGTATTTGTTTTCTCACAGCCCTATTTTTTTTCTAGCATGACATTTGACAATGACTCCTCATGAACTCAGAAGCAAAAGGGCTTTTTAGAATGGGGTTTTATTAAATTATAACAACAGTATTATACAAGTATAATTATTCATGCTTTTAATCCCAGCTTTGTGAATCCTTTTCAAGTACATGATGCAGCCATTAATTACATATAGACTAATGGCAACCTATACAATTAGTATTTTAAAAAGTTACATTTTAAAGGTCTGCATAAATTCGCATTCCTTGTGTGTGTGTGTGTGATACTGCCAGAGGAAATATTCATGCAGCAGCCACGTTCCCTCAGTCTCCAGGCTCTACTCTGCCTTTATCACTCCTGAGTGGAAAAGGCACTCTGCCTCAAATCTTCCTGACAGCTGTGCTCAGCATCTCTGACTCACCAGATACAGATTACCCAAACATCGTAATCCATGAGATTTAGTGACATGATGGATTGAACAGCAAAGACTGTTGGTGAACTACATCTGGGAGATGTCTTGATCCACTGGACTAAATCCCTGAACTGGGCTAAACTGTGCTTGATGCAGGACCTAACAGTGATGAAAAAATGGCTTTACATCACATTTGCAGCAAGCTGATCCTGAGATCAGCAAGACAAATGGAGTGTTCTCTCTGGCCAGCATCTGGCCAGACCTCAACTGTGCTGAATTAGAGATTAATTTGTCCTAGTAACCTTGGCCAGATAAAACTATCATCTATTAATCCCTCACTAAAGACTGAATTTCCTTGAAGAAAGATTTTTTTCTTAAAACAGGATAAGTCGCTTGTCTTAAAGAAAACCGAGACACAGAAGAGCAAGTGGGTGACGTACAACAGAGCCACAGTTGGGCTAATCAACAGTCTCTTTACAGCAGTACCAGCTACGTGAAGTCAACATCTCTGCAGCTCCTATCCCTCTGAGGGACTACAAGGGAAGTATGCATCACTGAAACAACAAATTCATCCCTTTTGCCATGTTACCTTGTAAATCAAGCTGCAACCAAGCTTCAACCTTGCAAATTACTTCAGTTGCTAAGGAGATCAGCAAATAATTAAGAAAAAATGCAATGATAAGTGGCAGTACCTATTACAGTACCAGTATCCAGTCTCCAAGCAATAACAGATCTTACGAAAGTTTAGTTGCCCAGCGAAGGATCCTCACCGCCTCCAAAAATTTATCTGAGGGCTAAACTTCACAGAAACCCCCTTACCTACGATTTGGGTTGGTCTCCCGCCAGTCTCACGGTGGGGACTGTCCGCTGCAGCCACAGATTCCTACCGGGAGTCGGCGGAGGGCAAACTTTCGGCGAGCCCGAGCAGGCTAAACCGGCATCGGACCGGGGCACTCACAAAGCATTCCGAGGGGTCTCTGACCGATTTCCCCGGGCAGGCGCGGCCACTGGGCCGTTCCGTGGCGGAGGCAGCTACCGGCTTTCCCCCGCCCGCTGCCGGGCTCCGCTCCCCTCCGGCGCCCCTTCTCAGCCCCGACTCCTGCCCCTACGGACCCTGCCCCCCGTCACAGCCCGGCTACCGGGGGGATGTTTGCTCCGCCACCGCGCCGGGCAGCGTTACCTGGAGCTTCCGATGGCTGTTTCATGTCCGGGGAGCGCGATGCCGGCCCCGCCGCCGCCTCCA